>CAEGAD010032250.1:0-28387 GCA_903067055.1 Poeciliopsis paucimaculata | reverse complement strand
GGCTGTGAGAGAAACAAGAGAGGGCTGCATTTCTCAGTGTCTTCAACCATGCAGCCGTTAAACTGCACACGTGGAGCTACATTTGCAATCTCTATTTTTATCTGGCCATTATGTTATGCACTGAGGCATTTTGGCAACTTTTTCTTTTAGTCCTTTTGACTTTTTTTCCAGCTTCTCCTATGTTGTGAAATACAAGCTGAAGAATATCTGCGGAAGACTTTCAAAAGTTCATGCATATAAATATGCCGTTTTGTTTTGCATGGTTTTGCATGATAACTATATGCCGTTTGCTCTGTGTTAAAATCTGTCAATTTTTTGAAACCAGTAAATTTATAAAGCATTCACCCATATTATATTATGGGCTGC
Organism: Poeciliopsis paucimaculata; assembly: GCA_903067055.1. NCBI lineage: Eukaryota > Metazoa > Chordata > Actinopteri > Cyprinodontiformes > Poeciliidae > Poeciliopsis > Poeciliopsis paucimaculata. The sequence continues at coordinate 28,021 of CAEGAD010032250.1, read as the reverse complement.
GTACTTTGGCATATTTAAATTTTTTTCTTGACCAGTCAATATTATTTAGGCAATTTATGACCAGCTCACATGGCCTGGTAAATTGGTGACAGAAGAAATTATTTTTGTTAGAGACTTTTGGAAAAACATTTAGACAAGGTTGAAAATATAATCTTTGTAGGGGTCAGGAACTAAATGTTTGCCAAAGTAGGCAAAGTTCCATATGTATTAATCATTGCAAACCCTGTTTTAGAAGGGAATGGCACAGCAGGAATTGAGAATAGTGTTCAAACAAGCTGGCCAATCAGCAGGCTTATTTCGCATTCGATGACTCAGACTAAGCATCCTCAGGTGTTTTGTTTCAGTTTGTCAGGCTGCACAGATGTCACCCACCCTCAGGCACTAGCCACCGGTCATTCTGCCCAACTCTGAACTGACATATTTTCTCTTTTACCAGATACAAACTCTTGAGCACAAAAGCATCAGTCCCACAAATAGGGGAAATTAAAAAAAAAATTATTAGGTTTTGTAATCTGCCCTGAAGCCTTATCCTTTCAAACATGTTGAAATAGACAGAAAAACAGATGCAAACAGCAGGGCCTTTCAGTTCAAAATGTTACGATAATTCAAAGTAATTACTACACAGAGGTGTCTGAATACTCCCCTTTAAGCAGCTTTTTTATGCCAAACACCAGCTCTCAAACATAATTACTACCAGCACTCAAGGTACATTAAAACTGACTGACTGAAAAGATTCACTCATACACTATATATAGATTACACAGTGTTCTGAAATTATTTATGAAGGTGTATGTATAGACACAAAAGTAAATGGTCCTGTGAAGCAGTGACGTTGGCAGCAGGTATGGCAGATTTGTGTTAAAAAGATCACCATGGTGACTAAGACAAGTCTGCATAGATGCACCTCCCTTTCTATTTTCTGTTTTCTTCAGTTTTTCCTCTGTCTTACTTTGTCTCTTACCAGCTGACATCTTTGAATTACTGCAATTGTTCTGTGAACATCTGACCAAAGACATCAGACCTTTAACGAAAATCACAATCACTCACCATTAACGAGCAATGACAGAACATTTCTGTCCTCCTTCCAGGGAGAGGACACGTTTCCAGGAGGCTAAACACTGGCTCTGGCATCATGCCTTCATACTCTGATAGCTTTTTCCCTCAGAGCAGCATAATTGGGGAGGTGGAGGAAGGAGATGGTGGGGGACACTGGGTGAGCCTGGAGCAGATAATCACATCCTGACAAGAGAAATTATCATGTTCAGTTGCAGAGCAAGGCAGTTGTGTGTCTCAGACACAAATGTCACGCTGCTTTATGCTCCCCTGCCTTAAATGCTGAGGTCATCATCTTGCGGTGTGTTAAATGCTTTGCCATGAACTTTGTAAATTTCAAGGGGTTCAGCACCTCCTGAAAAACCTTCTCAGGTCACCACCAGTGCAGCAATAATCTCAGACATTACAGAGGCTTCCTGGCTTGACCCAATCTCATCTTTAACATTATCTACTTATGCAAGAGTCTTCCTTTACTTCCTTGCATCCATAATGGCTGGTCAATACCAGAGTTTACCACAGTGTTTAACCTACTCATTTACATTGGCTATTATCCTTGGGAAACCACGGCAGGATAAGACAGTGGCAGAGCATAACGGTTAAATGTCACCGATAATCTTATGTGAGTCCATAATGAGGTAGAGAGGGAGCTGGGAAAACAGGAGCTACTGTGTGTCATGGGAGTCTAATGCAGTAAGTCCATGGATTCTCTGTCTTTCTGTGCTCAGTACAGAGACACAAATGTGCACAAGATGCAATATGTTTACAGTAGTAATGAACACATAAATGCAAGGTCACATACGAAAGTCATATTCTCATTTTTATAATAAGTGGGGTTTCCGAAGCAAATGCGGGATAAGCAACCCAGCATGGGAATAATACAGTGAACCAGAAATGTATGACTTCCTTGTAACATCAAAGTGAGGGGGCTCACATGATCTTTCCCATTTATTTAATTATCCTTACAGAAGAACCCAGCGTGCAGAGGGAGATCTTTTTCCTTTTACAAATGAGGCTGTGGCTTACTGCGGACGGTGGGGTGGAACAGAGAGGTGTAGAGAAATGCCACAGAGACTCATCCAGAAGAGGATCTGGGGGAACAGGCAGCCATCATTTGCTGTTGCTGCCATCTGTTAGTGTTTACAGACAGCACGGTGTGTGACCGAAACAGTCTGTGCCTCAGAGACATCATTTGTGCCTTGAGGATGCACTACATAGACTATTTGAAATGTGATATGTTTCAGAGCACTAAAAGAACATGGACTGTTTTGAAAAGAAGAGAGGATTAGCATCAGGCACAGTCCTCAAAGTTGATGACTTTTGAAGAAAGCTTTCTAAACTTGTTGACCTGAAGAAAACACAAGCTACCTCTCCCAGCTGGATTGATTATATACTAGTTTTGTTTCACTCTGAGACTTATCCAGACAACAAAAAAACACTGCCTATTGAGAAAAATATTGCATATAATCTTAAAAAGGGAACTTATCTATCACCAGGTTTGCTTTCCGACTACACGAGAGTAAAGTGACTGATATGTTCAGTCTTGGTGTGGATTGAAATTTACAGGGTCCAAAAAGGTTATTTAAAGAAGTGGTTAGTAAAATATTCACACAAGAAAATACATTCATATTCAAATCCTAATGAGTGCAGTTCATTGGCAGAAATATATTTTCCTTCATTAGTAAGCTGTTGACGTCATTTTATCTTAGTTTGGGGATTTATTCTTCAAGTTGGGTTTTCTAAATACATTTCCTGATAAAGGTAATCTCTTTTCGTTACAATAAGTTGCAGATTTATGCTTTCAGCTGCCAAACACAAAACATAGATAGGTTTCTGTTCATTTCTCACCATTATCTTTTACAGAAAAGTACCAATCGTCATGTCTCTACTGCTCTGCTACTCTAATAGTAGACTTTTGAAACAGATTGCTGAAACATAGTTCTCAATTATAATAGTTTTATTAATTAAAAGGAAGGATATGGCACTCTTATTCATATCAGTACATGCAAGTCAGAGTACTTTTCAGTAAAATTAGAAAAGTTTGTAAGTTTGTGTCCAACCAGAGTAGAAGCACAGTAGCCTAGGTGTTGCAAGTTTGTTTCCCGACTAAAATCTTGAAGTCATTTATATCGTACAAGATCAGTGCAATTTTTTACTTATTTCTTTTTTTGAATATGTGTTTGCAACACACCAAACTTTCCATGTGTACTGAAAAGACACCGTTATGTCTGCCATATTTTTTTGTGTGCTTTCATGTTTTTGGTCTCATTCTACATGGAAAGTAATATGTTCTTCTGGCAGAGCTTGCTACATGCCCACTGACAAAAAAAGAAAATCCCGTCAAGCTTCAAGGCTTAAAGTTTGATGCAAGAATAATAAATCAGCGAATTCTTGTACTGCTTGGTAAATTGCGAGCCACACAGTTGGCTCACACTGAGCACATCACAAAAGCACAACACGTACCACAGCGAATGTTTTTTCTCTCTCTCTCCACAAACATAACTATTTTAACTCTGAAAAATAAATCACATCCAGTCGTTAAACCTTAAATAATCCAAAATGTGAAAGGAATTGTATTCATATTCAAAAAAATCCTTGGTTATCTTCTTTATAATTACATGTAAAAATTGCAATGTTTGGAGATGAAAAAGTGGCTCTTTTTTATAATCCACTACATCACTTGAATTTTAGTTTGGGTAACAATAGTCCTGATGCTATGCTAACTCCGTTATTTCCATAGGAGTTCATAGCCTGCAATATTTAAAACATTTCATTTATTATTTCTGTAAACTCTTCAAGGATTGTAGAACAGCAACAAAAACCACCGAAGGGACATGAATCCACACATCACCTCTTAATAGTAGTAATGGACTGGTTTCCATAAGCAACATGTACCAAGCTTGTAAAAACCTATGATTTTAAACAGTTTCTTACTATTTAATATATTTCCAATGGTTTGAAATCTTTAAAAATATGTCAGAAAGTATGAAATTCACCAGATCGTTTTCCTACAATTCCTACAATTTCCATTTTGTTCAAAGCTTCTAAAAAGTCACAAGCAATGCAACGACTTCCAATTTCTGTGGACCAAGAAAACTCTCCAACTTCCTAGTCAAACACCATCTGGGAATCTTCATTCCAATATGTTTATCCAGAGAAACCTCACAACCAGTGAATGCAGCCAAATCCCCTGCTTAGTCATGGACGGTCCGGGAGAGTGAGGCAGGCAAGAGGAGGGGAAAAAAGGTTGAGCAGCAGAAAATCCAATATGAAAGATTTATTTTTGGAAGGAATATATGATTGTTTTGTCAAAACTCCTTAAATACTCTTCGTCATGCTCAGCTGGAAATATTTCCAAGGTTCATCCAATAAACCTGCTAGGAAAAATGCCACACTGAGCTAACATGGAGAACAGAGTTTTTTCTGTCTTGACAATGTCCCTATGAGCTTTGAAGCCATGTTTAGCTAACCCTGCCTTTACTCTACAACCGGCTAGGCATATTTGTTTTGCTTCCGTGTTATTAAAAGCATTTTTGTTTTAACTCATGATACCATGAGTTTGTAAAAGGGATAAAAGGAACAACTTTCATCAAACGACACTTTGTGTTTTTCTCCTTATTACAGGGCTATTTTCTGTGCAAGGCTTGTGCTGCTGCTGCTGCTTCAAGCAGGCTTTGATTGTCAGATGGGCTGATAACCTTTCTGCCTTCCTTTTCAGCATCTGTCAATCACTGTGGTGCCTGAAAGCCACAAGAAACACAAGAAACTCCACACCCAGAAGGGAGAAAAGTGACACATAAAGAATTATAGACAGGAAAATAATAGACACCCACACATTCAGGGAAAAGGAGAGAGAGGAAGGGAGGTAGGAACCTGTTCTGCAAACATGGGAGGTTCAGTGGGATGTAGTGGCTGAACACAATCGAAACCTGTGTCAGCAGCTCTGATCATTAAACTAATACCCAGAATTAGGGATGGAACTCCGTCCCCGGTGGTCTCCATTGATCCATCAGTGTTTATTGACTGATCTAGTTTCTAGCTGGGAGATAATCATGTTTCCACACATAGCCCATTTGCTTTACTTCCTTTGCTGATCTGACAGAGTTGTTGGATGCTGAGAAAGGCAAACATCCACAAACTGTCACACACTGGGACGTGGGTTCATGCTCTGCTGGAGCCAGGGCTGTTTCTTCTGCACGTCATGTTGCTAAAACTGTTGTTAAATATGTACTGAGGCCTGCCTGAGCGGCTTAGCAAAGATTGCTTATTCAGAAATATGGTCTGGAATGGACAGGCATCAATACTGCTAAACTTTGATTAAATAAGGCAGGAAATCTGTTATATTCATTTATGATTTGTTGATTTTTCTGGCCAAACTCCTTATAATCGTAAATGTTTTATTCATGCAATTATGCACTTTGGAAGGAGAACAAAGCTGCTCAATGTATTTGAAAAGTCTGTAAATTTAATTAAAGTATACTGGGAAATAGACACTTTTTTTTTTTTTTTAATTGTAATCAAGTGGATTTTCTCAAATTCATTTGTATTTTTCCATGCAATGCCAGTAATCTCAATAAATGTTTTATGAAACTGTGGTGAGCTATTAAAATGGATTTAAAACAGATATTTCCACTGATTTTTGGGAAGGTTATGAAATGTTATTTTCATGCTTTTTAAAAAAATGAAATGCAAAAAAACCCCAAAAGACTAATAATATAGCATTTTTTTTTCAAAGTAAATTCTCCTTCTACCTTGTCTATTGGGAGACGACTGTCTCATTACCTATCAGAAACAAACATTTTAGTTAAATGAAAACCAAAAACAGCATTTAAATTAAATAAATAAATGCTAAAGTTTCTAAGAATATATTGACATCTTAAGCTTTAAAAGTCTGTCTCAATGAGCCCTTAAATAGAACAGCAGACACTGAAAAAAAAGTTACGAAACCAATAGGAGCAGCTGTATGGATGATTTATATGTGATTAAAATTTTAATAGAATATTGATTCAGTAACACGCTGACTCCTAGTCTCTGCTTCAGATTTTAAAAAATCTAAAACAAAACTGCACCACAAACAAACACATCTCACACATTAATTTGAATAAAAAAATGTATTTGGCATGACATCAACAAGAATTTTTATCTGGTGTTCAGTGCCAATCTGTCAACAGAGGGACTCTATTTGGCTTGTACATGTAATTATTGTCATTAGCATAAAACCATTAATATCACTACACTGTTGGCAACATAACAGAATGCAAATGATTAACATTTGTTTACATAATTATAAACTGTAAATATTGTCATGTGCCATCCCAAAAATCATTTGGTTGTTCAACAAACATTTTTGTTAAATTTTGGCTGTTTTGTTTTCTCTCTTTACTTTTGAGTATATCCTGGAGCACAGGAGTTCTCTCAGAACACCAGATGGTTTATCCACCTTTTCTCAGCAGGCTAACTTAACTACAAAGCTACATTAGTCCACAGAACTCTACTTGCTAAGCACCAAACCAAATAGAGACAAGTTGTCCATCTGGTGCACATTCTGTGCATTTATGAGCAACAGGCCAGACAGCTACAAGAAACTAAAAGAAGTCTGAAGTGCTGATTTACATAGATCTGCATGCAAGTGGCTAGAAACCTGATTGCAACCTCATGGCAACCTAAGCTGTGCATTAAGGATGAGCTTTCGAATATCTGTGTTAGTGCACAAGAAATCTTGCTCTTTAATTGAAAATGCATGATCTTGATGTTCAACAGCATTCCATCATGGATGTTTTATAGTGTAGAAGCTAATCTATCACAAATCCTATTGCAGAACGCATTAAAGCTACATTCACCCAAGTGGAAAGTCTGAATTTTCCAGTTCCAACCACAACTGAAACACAGTATAAGTCAGACTCGGGCTGATGAGCTAGTGGGCTGCAGGAGAGAGGGAGAAAGGAAGAGGTAGAGAGAGAGGGAGAGAGAGGCTAAAGAGGAGGGGAGAGAGAAAGAACCGCACAAGGACGAGGGAGAGTACAAGGGACAAGAAAATTTATCTAAAACTAATGTAAAACTAGACCTAAAAAACATAATAAAACTAGAATAACAAGGAGTAAGGACTAGACACAAAAAATTAAGCTAAAATAAAAATAGAAACAAGGTAGAACTGATATAGAAAAGAAACTAAAGAACACAAATAATGACAAAACCCAAAAGAAACTCAAATAACCCAAGATCCTAACAAGCAGAGCATATAGGGGACATTCTGCAGTAAAACTTCTGCTGACAATGCAGAGGCAAACTCATCTAAAACAACTTTAAAGGCATATATGAGGTGAGTGGTTTACGTTTAAGGCATCTTAGCTCTGCAGAAAGCCTGCATCATTGGTTAACACTTCAGGCACTTCCAGCTCCGATTATGGATCATTTGGTTTGTCCTTTTCTAATGTATGCACAGGAGACCTGCACATGATCTGGCATTTTTTAAAGATTCAAAATACTGATTAAAACCATTACAGCACGACTTATGATAATGTTCTTCATATAAGAACTCTGAATTGAATCCTACAGTACTTCAGTTGTGACCGATTTCTGTCACCAACTTTCTTGTAAACAGATTAATGAAGATACTTTATGGGCTGTCTCACCTGCCAGCATCTATTTACAACAGGTATTTTTTTCCCCATCACCAGCAGCGGAGGAAGGTGACTTTTGCAAATTAATGGTGTCGCACCGACTTTGCGACGCCTCCCCCTTCATTAAATCCCAATGACAGGATTGTGAGAAGCCCAAACAGGATTATACAAACGAGAAGTGGAAGTGTGACGGAGTGTCAGAGCAAAAAGAAATATTTGCGAACAAGTGTCAAATGCCCACCAGAAATCATCTAACAGCACCTGCATGACACTATTTAAATGCGTACACATTAAAACCCTGGAATATGTTTACTTATACATGCATCTGTGTTTTATTGATGCAGATGTCTGCTTTAGAGCCCATTTAAAGAGGTCTGCGGATGTGTTGGGAGAGACTATGTGCGAGAGACACTAATAAACGCAGCGCGAGGGAGGCAGTGGAGAAGAGTGATGGATCGTCTGTGTGCTGCAGGATAGGTCCCCAGGGAGGGACACTGCTACATCCTACCATGGAGGGACAACTTAGAGTAATTGGGTCACTGGTGCTGGGAGGAGAGTTCCAACTAAGCCATGCTTAAAGTGGGAGAGGAGCGTAAAAGGTAAGGAAGGAGAAAAAGACAGCAAGGGTGCAAGGATGAGAGGCAAATGATTGCAATTTTGGATCATGTAACAGAGCCGAGGGAATTAAAAAAAGATATAAATCATTTAAAAGATTTAAACCAAGACAGAAAATCTTTTTGCTGTTGATACTTCCTAGAAAAGCCCGAGTGGTTACAAAGAACCACAGAGTCAAGTGTTTCTCAGTTTTCCAGCCCAGATTGGCCTTCCAGGAAGAAAAAAAAATAGTCTATGTTTCCTTTTATAAAGAACTATGTAGAACAAAAGACAAAAAGTAGGGGTGAATTAACTCTTCTGTGCTTCCTTCTCTTTTCTTCTTCATCCAGTGGAGCTCAGCGGTCAAATCAGATCAAGCTCTTCTCTAATGAACAAAAAGATGTGCAAAAGACCCACTTGGGAATCTTTGTACTGCTTATGGGTTCTGGAAGAGAGAGTCAGCAGGATGAGAGGAGAGAGGGAGGCTGAAATGAAAGGACAGAAAAATGTGGGCGTCCGCAGCTTCTGTGGTAAGAAAGAAAAAGGTCAGAAAGTGAGGCGAGTGTAAATCTATCACTACAACGCCAGAGGGCTGAAGCACCAGATCTGACAGCCTACCTGCTGCTTCTGATATCATCTTCTCTCAAACTGACAGCTTTGTCCTACTTTTTGGCACCTTTGTTAAGATTAACTTCATCAGTAAACTGAGTCTGAACCTGGCTGTGCTTGTGGGTTTTCTAATTGCATCTTGTGCCAATGACAGACATACAACGGGGGGGGGGGGGAAAAGAAAGGCCTACAAGAAAAGTAAAAAAAAACAAAAAAAAAAACATCCTCCTCGGTGGGTTCTGCAGGGACAGATGTCTCCAATGTCCAACTTTAACAAAGACACAGCTCGTTGCTAAGCTGAATTTCTTTTTGTGACAGTTTGTGGTTGACCTTATTTAGCCCTGATTGATTGTTCATATTTGGAAATGTTCAAAACATTTATTGTGGAAAAAGAGAAGTCATTTGAACACAAATATGTATAACAACTTCAGACATTAATAGACGTGTCAAGAGGATGGATGGATGGATGGATGGATGGATGGATGGATGGATGGATGGATGGATGGATGGATGGATGGATGGATGGATGGAGGGATGGGTGGATGGACTGAGTTGTTTTAATTATTTCATCTTCAGAACAGAGGAAGCATAGAGATCATTCTGGCTTGGGTTTTCTCCAGGTACTCCTGCTTCCCTTCACAGTTTAATAATAACCGCCTCTCACTCTGTGACTGGTGGAGATAATCACCAGGCCCTCCTCGACCCTGTAAGGATAAGTGGCGACACGGATGGATGCGTCCTGGCATTACAGAAAAATGAGAACCACATCAGAATTGGCCTTCGTGCCACAGGAGTTAGTTTCCCTTTGTCTTGAATGCTAAAGCTCAGTTTAGTTCATCTTTTCTGTTATTTAAATACAGTTTTCATTTGGTTGGAGTGAAGTTATCTACACTCCAAAACTCTCTCTTGCTTGATTATCTGACATCCTCTCTACTACTAAAACTATGTTTACTTGTTTACCGAATCAGTGCTTCTGCAAGCCTGCAAGCAGATATTCATTTTGCTCCACTCTTTTCTGCATCTGATCCACTTATTTGATTTGGAGGATGAGTGAAACACACTGAAAAGCAAACACATATTGCTTTGATTTGATGCTGTGGCTTATGCATGTGAGTAAATTGATTTTCAAGCCCCAAATTAAACTTTAATTGGGCTGAAAAAACAGAGAGTCTAAGCATTTAATTATTTTATGCTTATTGCAACGATGTCTTTGTGTACCCAAGTCACAGGGAAGAAAAAACTGCAGAGGTTTTCATTTTCATGTTGCTCTTTTAAATGTATAAGTAAAAATCCTAGAAATTATTTGCAGATTAAAACAAAAATCATTAAAACATGACTTTGGGACATGAATTGACTCTCCAATCAAAACTAAGTGTCAAATTTAAGAGGCAATGAGTTCAAAAAATTCACAAGATAATGGAGCGCATCAATAAGTCAGAGATTTATAGGCAGTTAGGATTTCCAGAAAAGGACCTTCTGTCTGCGCTACCTCTCCCCGCAAATTTATGAGTCAGACATTCAACTCAGAAGCATCATGAGGACATGCCAATTTCAACATAATTCCCATAGAATCATTTATTATCCAGAAAAATCATCTAGTTCAATGTCTTATTACTAATTTACAGGTTTTGGTTAGGTCTGCTAAAACATTAAACCCAACTCTGGAGTAGCAGTGTAGCAATACAAGTTGGAGCGTCACCATCATGTGAGAGGCAATATTATGAATCTGCTTTTAAATAATTTTCTGTCATCTTCTGCGCTCATTCCTTCTCAGGCTGTAATTTCTTCCCCTCATTATAGTATAGTGCAGCGTGCCTGCTGATAGCAGCACAGTCAATCACATATTTCACCATCAAGTACCAGCTTTTATTCAAAATGTTCAGCTTATGCTGCTCAGGTTGTTTGAGGGAAATTTGACAGCTCTTAAATGGTACCCTAAAATCAACGTTCATCTTCATTTCTGCAGTTTAACAAAGGCGTGAGATGACACCATGACACATTCCCCACACTCTGTCTGAGAAGACGATTTTAAAGAGAAAAATATCTCCTTTTGTGCAACATGGCTATTGAAAGCTTCTACTCAGAAATTGGCAATCTCTCCCAATTTCCAAAAACTTTGTAAAGATGTTAAAATCTAAACTAAAAATGTGTAGATTGGCTTTACTTATTATTGTAATGTGTGACGAAATAAAGGTAAAAATCTTGCAAGCTTGTGATCTTTACCCCGACTGTGAAGGTGTGGTGTTGGTGGACTTATGTAGCAGAAGTGTTTCGATGCAGAAATGACTGGTCCGCTTCACCAATAAGCTAACGTATCAGCAGTTTGGCGTTCAAAATGAATCCTGACCCAGAGCACACAGCCAAATGAGCTTCAGTGTCTTCAGGAAAACAAAATCTGTTTTGAAGTAACCATCACAAAATCATGATGGGAATCACATAAATAATTTATGATCAGAGATAAAGAGGCAACCTATGCAGCTTTGGCAATATTGTCAGGAGAAATGGGCTAAATTTGCAGAAGACTGTTGTGTAAAGCTTCTGGAAAGTTTTCCAAATCATTTTGCTCAAAAAGAGGTCGCTTAACCAAACTATGAGGACATGTATTGAAACTTTTGTGTTTGCTGAACAATCATTTCAATGTCTACAAAATGTCTTGTAGGTTTTTGAAGTATTTATTTTTTCTTAATTAAGTCAGGTAAATCTAGCATACAGATGTGGTACCATCTGGCTTCTAAAGGGGCTTTTGCATTTTCAGTCAGCTTTCACTCCTTTAGGCCTATAAGGCCTCATGAGTTTGAAACCATTAAAGTGAACTTTATGTGCATCAGAGGAACCTGAGTGCAGCAAAATTATCCTCACAGAAGTCAAGGTCTGAGAAAGTTTTTTTTTTTTGTAAAAAGCCTCAAAAAGCTATTTATGGTAATTTTCCACACTCATCTCCTGGCCTTATTTTTTATGACGGCTGGTTGATGCTTTTATTCTTATCGTTTATCGTAACTGAAATAACAAAACTCTTCAGGTTTCGTCACAGTTTCATTGAGGAGTTCATATTCACTCATCATTGAATTTAATGTCATATAAATTTGGGTGTGTTAACTATCTATTTGTATAGATTCTTTTTCAACAAAGTGGTAATAGAACAGACAACTTTTATGAATTTAAAAATGCATGAACTGTTTGAAATTATTGTAGAATTTCCTAAATTCACATATAGAAAACAAAGAGCACTTCACCCACATGCTATTTGTCTCCATTATCAAGCTTCAGGTGTAGTTCTGGATGGATATTTGAAGGAAAAGCTATTCTGGAAGTTTTTTGTTAGCCTACTTTATTTATTTTAAAACCAGTTTCAATGTGTTTTGGCCAGCCATGTCCTGTTGGAATACCCTACTGCTGTTGAGTTGAGTTAAAGTTAAAAAATAAATGAAGGCAGTCTGTTTACTTTGTCTTAATCACCATTATCACAGAGATCCACAGCATAATGCTGCCATCTCAGTTCTTGACATTTGATACACTGGTTTGAAAGCCTCAAACCGGGGTGGTCATGTATCAAGAATGTATTTGACTTGCCTGTGTAGGCAATTATGAATTCTAGTAGAGCTTGAAATGCTCCAGTTTGGAGAATTGGCTTCTTTTTAGTCCATGAAAATGTTTTACATTGGTGTTCCAGCATATTCCACTATATGAAAGGCTTAGGTCTCGGTGGTCCCTGTATTTTCAATAACTTAAACAGTTCACACTTATCTGAAGGTAACAGTTTGGATCAGATGGTTTAAAATGTATTATGATTGGATGTTTCAACAGCACAATCAGGTCAAATAACCATAAAAAGATTTTCCAATGGATAAAAGATGCTAACAATAAGTTTCTGGAATGGTCTTTGTCAACCACTGACTCCAGCCCTGTTTAAAAATCTATCAACTCTTCTTAACTGATCGCAACAAATGTTGCTGGCTTGTGTGCAACCTTAGGTGAATGTATACACATGTGTGATCCTCCATAAAATACCTGGACAGGAGAGAGGTTTTCACTAAAAAGAAGTGTAGGTAAAGAAGCCAAAACCTTTCAGTGACAGATGTCTTTAATCACAAGGGTCACCAGTAAAAACTCAGATTTAGCACTGTCCTCAAAGACCCTCGAGGTTCCATAAGAGGGACCACACTAATTACATCCAGGTAATATTAGACCTCTCTACCTTCTACCCCAGAGTGTCAATCCAACAAAAAAGACCATGTGAAATGAAGTCCTGGTGGAAAAGCTAATTAGAGTTGGTGGCAGTCGGGTAGTGGTGTCTTTGAGTCCCCCTACACAAGATTTCATCATCGTATGTATATCACAGTCTGCTCAGGCAGGAACAGATAAGTCACGGTACTACTTGCCCTCTGCTCACTCTGTCTTCTGCTCAATACACCTTCACACCACTGAAAGCTCATCAATCAGTGGCTTAGTGATGGTGTATGAGACTCTGAAGCTTCTTAGGAGTTCAGAAGGAAGCCTGCATTAAAACCTTTTTTTTGTTTCTTAACCAATATGGAAATATATTGATATATATAAAATATGTTTTTTGTTGTTGTTGTTGTTTTTGAAGTACAAAAAGGAGAACAGAGCCGCATTAGAAATAATAAAGTAGATGACACTAAGGGCTGCAAATGGTAGTAAGGTCTTACTTTATATGCTACCATAATGTGTTTCATAAGAATATGAAGTGAGCACCAGGAGGTTCTGTTATTTTTTCTTTACTTGCCCTCCTGGTCTCATGAAATGCTATAGCAATAATGCAAGTCATGTAGCGGGTTATTGCCTTTGATCATGTTATTTTGTGAGTCATTGCCTGCCTTGTACTGTGTTATGATGTCGTCTAATCCTAAAAGACTCACACAAATGTAGGTTTGTAAAAATTACATTCTACTGTTTTACCGACCAAATTACAACACCCTATTTTTTTTTGTTATTGCTTGTTAAAATGTGTAAATGTCTATTTATTCAGAAAAGAATCACACAAAAAAGAGCAAAAAACAAAAAATCACAGATGCCACACTTAACAGCACACCATTTCTCTATATTTTACATGTACAAGCTTTTACTTTTATTGCCTTAATGTCATATCTTTACGCACGAGGATATTAACTGAAGGCGAAAAATCGAAGCCCTGTTTTGCTACCATCTCTCAGAGGCACATGGAAAACGATCCACTGAAGTGTTATTTACAATAAAAAAATATGAACCACTGCCCTAGATCATCTCGACCTTGGTTGTGTCTTGTGTACTTCTCTCTTTCACTCACCTTGTTGATTTTGTTATAACATATATCTGTGTGAGTATATGTTTTGGATGCTTCATTTATTAAAAGCCGCACTGTGAGTCCTTTGTATTTCAGTTTTACTTAAAATTTCTCTAAAGTGGCTTTACTGTCATGCGCTCTATTAAGTAAGGTCTTTGGAATCAAAACATATTAAAGATCTTTTGTCATTGTATCAACCTTTAGTGTCCTCTATTTTAAACCTACAAATAGGTTAGGAACTAAATAGAATAGACCTATAATACAAATCATTGTTCTGACTGCAGGTATTGGCAATTTTGTGTGATTTCTTACTAATTATCTGATTTGCACTGTTTGAAATATGTCATCCTTACGTCATAGGGATATTTTCTTGCTTTTTCAGTTCTGAAAAGCAGCTTTTGGAACACGCTGTATTTATCAATGAAACAGACAGGGAATATGACAATCTTGGCAAAGTTTTAAGAAGGGAAGTCTACATTAAAAAAAAGGTTTCTTTAAATCTAATTTATAGAAATTGTTGAACTTATTAAGAGCAAGTACTTAGTAATTTGACATATTTTGACTAAGTAAATAAATAAATTTGAATTTGTTTACAATATTTTTTACATGTCTTTACTTGGACTGATAATAAGTGTAGGGTTCGGGTTATAATAGTACAGAGAGGATGAGTTGATATTCAATATCAGTTAGTTCAAGGTACATATTTATATTCCGCATTTATAGAAATCTTCAAGTTGTATTTTTTTTTAAATGAGAAAGTGATACGATGGAAACATGTGAGTATCCCAAGTGATGTGAAACCTCTGGCCTTAATTAACTTATTGGGTCTAATCCTGGATCATTAGAAAAGGTCAGGGGATGCAAATTTGAAAGCATGATAAATATTCAAACTCTTGTCTCAGTAATCAGTAACCGTGGACAGTCAAAACACCGGGCTACTTCTCTGAATGCTAATGTAAACCAAAAGTGTGTAAGAAGATTATATTTGTTCTACTTCATCGCAGTTACAGCTCAGGTCTGTAGGGCTGAGAGAAAACTGTGAGAATGACTCGTAAGATTGTCAGAGTGACAAAACCAAATGTGTGTTTAAAATGTAAGAAACCTCAGGTGGATTTAGTAGATTCTCAAATGACTGGCATGTGATTATGCAACCAAGCTGAATGTCACCTTTACAAAATAAAACCAAATCTCTGTTATTCTAAGAGAAAGCCACTGTTAAGGAATAAAACGTTTCTTTATGAAACAAAACGAAATAGAACTATTTGGAATCTGCTTAAATATTCAATAAAAAGTATTGTAAAATCTTAATCTGATGGAATGAATAATGTATTTAATTGGTTTTAAAATCACTTGTTTGATGAAAGGGCATAAAGCAGTATGAAATAAAAATCATGAGCAATACATATTCTGTTTCAAAAGATTAAATGTGACCAACTTAAAATTAATAAATGTCATAGAAAATGATTACCCTTGTTTGTACTGAACAACACTGTTTAGAGTTTATTTTAATTTTCCTGGTCATTCATAGCTTTGATCCTAAAATTCCTACGTAGTAGTTTGTAATGGAGAAATACTTGACTGAAGGATAAATATCAAGGTCATTTATATATATATATATATATATATATATATATACTTATGAGAATTGTGAAAATTGTCCACAAGCAAGTGCATGTTCCTCCCTTGCACTGTATGAGTGTTGACAGGGTGATGCTGCCTGCAAACCTTTCTCAGCAAGACATCTTCACCCGACCATAAATAATTCTTCTTTGATAGTAACAGTGGCAACGTATTCCTGCCATGCAGATTCTCACACATTAAATGATAACGTATGGATTAATGTGGGATAACGTGACAAATCAAAATGCTGCTGCTGATGCTGCTGTGATGTCTGACTCGGTCAAAAAGCAACACGTCCTCATTTGAACAGAAGAAGTGGGAACAGCAAAAGCAGCAGTATAAATGCTTAATTAAGGCTCAATTTTTAAAAATGTGAAATTGAGTGATAACACTACAACTCCACTTCACTGCACTATAACATTCACAGACATGTTTTTACACGAGATGTGTCGACATTACACGCTAATCAGACCAACTCCACTGGGTCGTTTTTGTTTGTTTTTTTTAATCTTGATTGCAAGAGCATTCCACAAACTGGAACGTTTTACAAATGAACCAAGTTCAATGAATATACATGTAGCCTATATATGTAGCTGAGTGCTGTGTAGCTTATTGTTGTGAAGAGCGTGCTCTCAGTGTTTCAGCGCTCTGGGCTGCTCAACACAAGCTTGCTCGACATCTTGACTGTTGAGCTCTGGAGGAGACTGTGGCTGATGTCTCATCTCCTCTCCTCTGTTTGGATTATCTGTTTTTCCACTTCGCAGTCCAACAGGTTCAGCTGGTGTCTGCAGCAGTGGCAGGAGAGGCTTTCCTGACCCACAGCAGGAGCTGTCAGTAGCTGTTCTGGAGAGAGAGAAAACCGTAGGAGTACGAAGTTGCATCGGAATGCATGCTAGTTGGAAGCATGCCGAAGCACAGTCTGCTTAATAATCCGACTTCTTTCGTTTTCTTCTTTAAATTTTCTTCTGGCCAATTTACATAATAAATTAAACTTAAATAAACATTGCATATCCAGCTGCTGTTAATATAGTACTTGCCGATTAAAAATCAAGAACTTTAATGCATTTTGGTTGGCATTTTATTTCACTTTGCAACACAAACAAGTGAAAGGAAACAGATGCAATTTTGCCAATATTTTTTACAAATTGAAAAATTGAAGATAAAAGAGTGTCTATTTATATTTAGGATCCCAGAATTACTATGTAAATCCAGTTTTTGCTGCAGATCTTTTGTGCAATTAATTTTCCACCATTTTTGGCATTTTACATGCGTTTTCCACAACTTTATTCTTGACATCTATGATGTATAAATTAGCCTTTGTGATGCTGTTTGTTCAACAATTTTTCCTAAAATTGTTGATAAATTGCAATGCCTTCACAGAGTATAAATTAGATACAGACATATTTCCTGTATCTGTATATTTTCTAATACAGGAAATATTTCTGTATTAGAAATATATAGAGGCAAATTCTGAAGGAAATTAGATATAGTGTACTTTTTATTTAGATGTACCAGAGTAAAGATGGTTACATGTCTGTACATCATAACACTTTCATATTTGTTTTTGAGAACCTTTTGAGATAACATACTTTTTGTTGGTTTTATAATGTAAAACTCCAATAGGAGGGATTATAAAATAATATGTTTGGGGACAGACCAAGTCTAAACTCCTCCACCTTCATTCCTCAGTACAACACCTTCTTATTCCACAAACCTTGAACTCCAGCCAGGTTTTATCAAACTTTCCCCTTTTCCCTTTTCATCTCATCTGCATTTACTAAAATACATGCATGTTTTGGGTTGAAATGTGATAAAAGATGAAAAAGTATGCTGTGCTTCTGGATTACCTTGCTGGTGAGAAAATACTACTCATGCTGGTTTTATTCTCAAAGAGAAAAAGTTGATATGCTCTATGTGTTTTGATAAGAAGCTAAAATAAGGACAATCTTTTTTTTTTTTTTCTGTTTGGAAAAACACAACTCTGTGCACCTTCTGTGCATTATCTGTTGAGAGAATCTTTATCAATAACCTATAACAATTTTACTGCTTGCATGTGTGTGTGTGTGTATGTATGCGTGTGCTTTTTTGGGGCTCTATTTTTGTGAACCAGATTATTTCCCCTGAGCTTTGATTTTGAAACTGATCAGGTGCTGCAGGTAAATCAATTCCAATTCACTTTGTGGTATATCTAATGACAAAGGAAATATTTTGCTCACACTTTGTGGAAACAAAGAAGGGCTTATAAAGTCTTTTTTTTTTTTTTTTTTGTAATTACTTTGTAGCTCCTTTGGTAAAATTTCAAAAAAAAAAAAAATTTAAAAAGAGAAAGAAATGCTGATCCATGCAATACTAAAACTGTTCAGCAGAACTGGACATGTTTTACAGAGGAAATGGTGACACAAACCTAGGTAATTACACCTTGCATCTCATCATGAAAAAACACTGGCTGAGAGAGTGCTGGCAAAAATTTGTGTCCCTCTGATTTGTTTCTATTTTTTAAGTACAGGCATTATGAAACAAATAGGGTAGTTTGAAAGATCTTCAATAAGAAACACATCATGCCCCAATCTAAAGAAATTTAAGAGAAGCTGAGACGTTATTGACATTTCTAAGCCTGGAAGGATCACAAGGCCTTATTAAAGAAGTCAAATGTGCACATATGGAGAAAATACAGTGGAACCTTTATTACAATTTGCTTGATGAAATATGTAAGTGTGGTAAAAAGCAAAACCAAAATAAATCTGCAAGATGTTTTTGAGTAAAATATATATAAGAATCACTTGTGAAAATGTGCCATACATTTATTTTATCTTTGAGCTTTTGAAAAGTTCTGACTACTTTTGCAGAACACGGGTGTAGAAGTTAGTTGTTTGGCCTCCTGTGGTGAATATAAGTGTTCAGTGTCTGAAAACATGCCTGGAGGCCCTTATTAAAGATTTAAAAGACCAAGTGTGAATGTGGGACACTGTGGTGAGTGATGAACTGATCTTCTTTGGTCCTTTAATTTCATTTTTATGAAGTCTTTTTAATGCTTCATGCATTAAAGATTAGCTTAAATTTATGTCAATAATAGGGGCAGAAAAATATATATCTTGACTTTGCAGAGTTCAGTTATTATCCAGCTTCAAAATGTCTTGCAGGCCTGCATTTTTCTGCTATGTTGTGCCCAACGATTTATATATTTTTTTCTTCATATGGCTACAAAAGATCAAACTGAGCTCAAGCTCTCTTCTTTTCATCTACCTTTCTCCTAATCAAAACACCCAGTCTTGCTCCTTGCCCCCTCCGTCAACATCCACCACCATCCCGTCAGAAAGGTGCTGCCCCCTTCGTCTCAGCAAGATGTTGCAGAGCATGCTGACCTAAGAGCAGGTAATGAGGCACAAATGAACAATGCATCACCATGGTGATCAAGTTGTGGGAGGTGAAAAGACTCCATTTTCTATGACATGTCCCCACGATTCTGTTGAATCTGTTGCATGACATAATGGCCACCTGAGCTAGACATCTGCTTTCTCTTTCAATATCTTCTCCACTAATCCATCTTTCATTCCCCTCTGAATTTGCTTGTTCTAATCTCACTCAGTTGTTGCCACCATTTTTTTTCTCTCATCCTACACATCCCTGAAATTCAATTATATTTTCTATTTATTTCAGGGCTAAACACGTTTATCTTTTTGAAACATGTATATAGACACAGAAAAAGCATAAAAACATCTCATAAATGTGAAAAAGGATTAAAGTTGGTAAGCCGTCAAATTCTCTTACTGCCAAAGTTAGTTTAACAAGGATTCATGCTCATAAAAGCTTTCATGCCAAAAGAGCTGCACACTGACTGCATTAAACAATGATTCTCTTTAGGCTTGGTTACAATCGGATACACAATCACTATTCAAATGATCTTAATGGAGCAAATAGTGCCAGAAACAGAACCTGCTGATCTAAGTCACATTTTATCTCAGGCGCTCTGTCTCTCCTCAGAGGCTTTTAATGCACCTCTGTTCACGTATGAGTTCAAACCCACATGCATACACACACACCTACACACACATGACCTCACACAGAGGGATTCACACAACATTCTTCAAAACCTCCCAAGCTCCCTGCAAAATGCCAAATGGCTGTCTAATAAGTTAAGACACAGATGCACAATCACACACATAATCATGTGCAACTACTCCCATGCATATTTTACTGAAGTTCCCTCAAAATTTATATTCAAGCTGATTAGAAGCAAACCTACAGAATTTGTCATTTATCCAGTGCCTTGAAAAAATATTCACGCCTTTTTCAACTAATGTTTATCTACAACTGCAATAGTTCAATATGTTTTAGTGAGATTTTATGTGATAGATGAATTCTAAGCAGATTAACTTAAAGGAGCTCAGTGCCTTTACAGGTTATATCTTCATCTTTATGCAGGATTCTTTGCAAAATAACTGAAGTTCAGACAAACTGGGAGCTGGGCATCTTTGAGCAGCATTTTTTTAGGTGAATTTTCACCAAATCTCAAATGTTTTGCTACACTCAACAGGTTTTTGTTTTTTTGGGGTTTTTTTTTTACTAGGGTTGCCATGTATTTTGCTCAATCTGTCTTCCTTGTACATGCTGAAAAAATATTCCCACAGCTGCCTCACTATGTACTGCAGTGGAGATGGTGCATATCAATGTTAAGATTTTTTGCTCTATCTTGCATTTTGCATGTAGGTCAATTCAAGGTAAAGTTTCATATTCTTTTAATTCAATTGTAGCCCCTTCTTTCCTCTGTCTGTTTTCTTCACAGTACATTAAACAAAACTTCTAGTGGCTTTTTTCAGTTATGTGTCTTTCTTCTTGCTACTCTTCTATACTAAAGGTCTGATTGACTTTTTGAGTGCATAACAAAGAGTTCAGCTGTGGATCTTCATATCTCCTCCAAAGCCACCACAAACTTTATGGCTACTCTGATTGATGCTCTCATGTTCAGACTTGCCAGTTTATCACTGCTTTAATTTTCTCCATAATGATCAGACATGTGTTCCTTGTGGCAATGTTTGTCTCCTAATGGTCTCCAACAAGCTTCTGAAAAATTCACAGAACAGCTGTTTTTATGCTCCAATTAAATTACACACAAGTGGACTCATTTCATTTTACAGTGAAGTGCTACTTTGTGTTGGTCTATTATAAAATCCAAACAGAATACATTGAAGATTGTTGTCGCTACCAATAGTAGCTCCTGCAGGAGTGGTGCTAAGGGTCAGACCTCTACTTCAGCTCACCTCCCATCCAATCAAAATACAGGAATTGCTATGGGATTTTGGTGCAGAATAAAATGTATTGCAGTCCCACACAAAGCACGTAATCTCATCTCCCTGTCCTCAGCAGCAAGCAGGGGGCACCTACTTCTCACAAAGAGGTGCCAACTCCCTGGTGACTGACACGTACAGTCACCAGAGACAAGAGGGCTATTGCAGTAGCTATACTGAATTGGTTGCCTCTCCAAGTTTGGCACATTGTTTCATCGTCTTACTTTTAATCCTTTTTGAAGACTCATCTTTCTTCCCCTGGGGTTCAACACAGCATGAGTTGTTTGATCTTTTGTATGAGTTCTTGTGTTGTCTAACATTGTTTTATGCCTGTTTTACTTTGTCTTATTTGGACTAACGCTCTTAAGGTACAGCTCTTTGGTTAACCATTTGTTGTTTTAAATTGGATGAGACTGTATCCAATGCAGGATGCACAGTGGAGCAATTAGTTGCCTTGCAGAAAGAAGGTTCTGGGTTTGAAACCTGACCTGAGGTCTTTCTGCATGGAGCTTGCGTGCTCTCTCTACATGCATAGGTTTTTTTTTTTTTTCTGGATACTCCACAGTCCCTAGACAAGACTGTTTAATTGGTCACTATAAATTGTCCTTCAGTGTGAATGTGTGTGTCCATGGTTGCTTGTAAGAGACACAGAGACTTGAGGTACTCTATAAAATTCAAACAGTTTTGTCCAGAGTAGTGTTCACTGCGGTACTTCGATCCTCTCAAACAACCCCGGGTGTCACACAGTTTGGTTCAACTTGTATGTGGAGTGAGTGTGTGCAGATAGATGGTACCGAACAGGAAACACAGCAGCTCTGAGCTTTGAAATGGTAAGAACCTCTGTTTATAGTGCATTTCAGAAGAAAGTGAGCCACGACAAGATGCTGCGAGGGGAGAAGGGGTTTGTCAAAGTGAAGTATACCTGGAAATTAAAAAGGGAGAAGGAAGGAAGACTTTTATTCAGGAACACATATCTTACCTTTACCGGGAAGGTTTTATGTTGTCACAGTCTTCTTACTTCTAATTCTTCATCACCATAAGTTTGCAGAGAATGAAAACAAGATACAGGTTCAGGTAGAGGTGAACACTTACAAATTCACTCCTACATCTCTGTGTACAGTAGAGCAACAATTATACGGCTATATAATGAAGTTTTGTTATGCATTTTAGAGAAGTAAAAAGATTCAGTATGAATAATTTAAGCTCACTGTAAATGCAAGTGCTCTGTGAAGGTCTTTGAGTATTAGAGAACATTAGAACATAAAAAACAACAACAATATCACAAACATCTAGGAACTTACAATACAGGTCAGGAATAGAGCCGGTCAAAATAGCCAAATCTTTAACACCTGACATAAAATTGTGCAATCCATCAACGGAAAAGCACGTTTCAGCATCGGCTTGCAATGCTTTTGGGTTTTAATTCTCGAACTACACTGTGGGTTTGTATATTTAAGAAAGCATTTAGTTTAAACTGAATTTAAAGTCTGTAAAACTGATTAAAAAACAGCAACAAACAGCTGGGTCTGGCCAGTTAAGTCACTTCAAAGCATTGCTCAGAGCGAACACAGAAGCGAAACTGGTGGGAAATAGTAACTCCACAAGAGAAAAAGCATGAAAGTGAGTAAAAGCAAGTAACAAGGAAAATACATGAATAATGGATAACATGTAGATCCATTCAAGATGAGAACAAATTGTACATTCTGAATAAGGATGGCATTAAAACAGCCAATAATACAAGTATCTCTCAAAAAGAGATTTTTTTTTTTGTTTGTTTATTTTATTGGTGTACTTACATACGCTCTCTCGCTAATATGAGGCATATAGACAAAGCATTTTCTGATATGCTTGACAGTAATAAGGCAGAAGCAGAGTGCCAGATTTGAAGACGAGAGCCTGCAAGCTGCAGACAGTCAAGCAGAGCATGTCAAATCACCCTGATGTGGGACAAAATCATTATGTTGCTGCAGTCGAGTCTGGCAACTCCAACTGCAATAGGTCTTTTGGCATAACAAGGGTCGGTGCAATCTAGATGGAGGCTGTAAGTGTGCAACCAGCTGCCGGTCAGACAGACACACTGACTGTAAAGCTCATTCACAACAATCTGTGTATTCTGCTTCATAT
Source organism: Poeciliopsis paucimaculata (assembly GCA_903067055.1). Lineage (NCBI taxonomy): Eukaryota > Metazoa > Chordata > Actinopteri > Cyprinodontiformes > Poeciliidae > Poeciliopsis > Poeciliopsis paucimaculata. Next base: position 4,838 of record CAEGAD010032250.1, on the reverse strand, counting down.
GACACCGAACCAGTAGAGAGTACAGCAAACATTTGATCACAGGAGGGGCAATTGTGCTCATCAAGGGCCAATAAAAGTCAATAATGACTTTTATTGGCAAAAAGTCATTTTTAAAATGTTATTTATTCAATTTTATAATTTCTTTCTGTTTTTGGAAGAGAGACGGAAAAATACAGCAGAAAGCACAAATAACTAAGATGGGGACTTTCTCTTTGGTCTTACTATGAAGCTTTCATCCCCATGTCGTTGCTTTGCCATCGCTCTTGGCTACAATTTTGTGTTTTTATATGTAGATGAAAACTGAAAATGATAATGACAGATGACTGCTGTAAGAAATTTAATTTTTCATCCAAGTTTTGTAGTGCCAAAGGTTTTCTTTAGATTTGTCATTTTCAAGAAGTTGATTTTTGGTTTCATAAAAATATAAATGTTAAAAACAAAAAATCAGTAGCTCTATATCTTTTTGCTTTTAATAAGTAAGCTAGTATAATATTACGAAGAGATTTAAATACTGTGCAGTGGTTTGGAGGATATAATTATTTTTGAAACATATTTAGGATGCTGGGTTAATTCAGAGTTCAGCACAGTGGGAACGAATAAATGAATAAAAATGATAAAGCTATGCAGATAGTTTTCAAAAATATTTAATCTTGAAAGCCAAAAAGGTCTCTCAAGCTGAAATCACACAAAGTCAAAACTTCAGCTGCTGCATTTGCATAATAATGTGTTTTTCTAGCTGATGCTTCTGCATCAATAGCAACATAATTTGTGTACTCCAAAAATACACTTCTTTACTTGAGAAAGAACCTCAAATTAATGTCCCAATATAGTCTCACTGCATTCACTGAACCTCAAAAAAAGCAGGACAACACTTTTTTGATTAAAAGCAAAATCTTTCCTGGAGTCCTATGATTCCTCTCAGATGAGAAAGAAATAAGACCATAATGCTCTATTTATGTTTATTCTGCTTGTCAGTCATATTTATTTATTCATTCAGAAGTAGTACATTACAAATTCCCAAAACAATTAAATGACAGGGACATATGTTAAAATGGAATTCACCTTCATAAGCAAAGTTTCTTAGAATTAGACCATCAGAATTTTTATGCATCTTCAATGTGTTTTAATCAACTATAATGCCCAACTTTAGGTGATTAACATTTCAGTATCAATTTACTAAGACTAAGACCCTGTCAAACTAACTAAATCAGGCTAATACTGGTCTTTTGTTTTTGTCGAAACACCCCGGGGAATTATTACAGAAACTCTGAAATATGACATAAGCGCAGCTCAACCCAATAATAACAGTTGATGTCATGTGGCACTATGCAGATGCTCTGTCTGCTATGATGAGTTTCCACTCATCTTTGCAGGAGGGATGCTTGGAGTTGTTCTGACTCTTCAATTCAGCTAATGATTATTTGATTTATTTACCACTTGGGGGAGATTAAACATTCAGCTAAAAATAGTCAGGCTGACTATAAGTATGGATAAATTAAGAAATTACACAGTGGCATAGCAACACTGTCTAATTTATACACCTTATATTTCATTACACAAGCAATATTCGATAGAGTGTCACATAATAAGTCACACAGAGAAAAAAATGTGTTCCATATATTCACATTTGGAGGCACATAATGAGCATTTGAATATAGGGCACCATGCAGTATGCAGCAAGACAACACCACGACTTCAGTTTTAGTCTCCTACAGAATTAAGTGTTTATGACAATATTTTCATTGTTGCTGGAGTAGCCAACTGCCTCTCATGCTGACTTAGCATTTTAACCACATTATATAAATGCTGTCAGGGCTTGAACAATCCTGGAAGAATAACTTACTGCAGAGTGGTGTGAAGGGAAGTTCAGGGGCTCATGAAATTCTTTGAAACTTTTTTTTTATTACAGCAGCTTGATTAAATACTGGATGATGAGGTGGGATAAGTGAATAATTCTAGTAATAAGTCTGAGCATGAACATGTAACATTGTGTTCTTACTAAAATAAATGCCAGATCTCAGAAAATGGTGTTTCTTGTTAAGGGATGCATGTCAGTTTTCTGTAAAACTTGTGCTACATTTTTCTTCTGTTATTTATGTATATCCATAGTTACATGGAAAATACATTAAAAGCAAAACTGCAGTGCTTCCGCTAAAATACAAACAATACAAAATAAACTATTCCTCCAATAATACTACAGGTTTTTTAGGATTTGAATGAAGTGGTAATTTTTAACTTACTTTCAAACTCAACAAAACTTTAAATTTTTTCCACTTCGTAACATAATACAGTACACATTATCTTTCAGGAACATATGTGAGGTACTGGAGCTCAATTAGACTAAAATCATCTTCAGCCACCCACTCTTTGTTCATGCATTATACACAATAAATAAACTGTGGCTGGTATAATTTGAAGTAAAACTTTCACTTGTTTCTGAGTGATTTTAATTAGTTTTTTCCACCTCTGCTTAGTTCAGAGGTTATCTCTTGCATTGTGCTGAATTCTGCTGAATTAATTAGAAAAATGATCAACTCAGCTGCATTTGTAATATTTTCACTGAGCTACTAATCACCTGCAAACAAACACTGATTAGTTTGAGGAAGAAGCTCATTGTTGTCAACATTTCCAGTTTCAATTCTACAAACCGTTCAGGTCTTATGGCTCTAGCTGTGACTCTTTTGCTCCATATTCCATCGGTACGTCACTTTCAGAGTGAAACTAACAGATGAAAGTGACCGACACAATAGTGATTCATAAAAATCATTGTACATGTTCATTGTAGCACTAAAGATAGAATAATTTAGTCAGGAAAGTAAACTAAATGAGAACAAAATAAATTTTTCAAAAGAAACTAGATGAGGAACATTCATAAGAACATTACTGATAAAATGAAAAATACTCTAAATGAGGCATTTGTAAATGGTCAAGGTGCATTCCATTTAGCAAAATATTTATATATAAATAAAAGAGAATTGGGATATCATAGTGTTTTAGTCTGATGTAGTGTTCTGATCTTAAATGCTTAAAAGCATTTAAGATCAGATCTGTGCGTAATTAATTTATATAGTGTGTTTCACTTGAGTATTGAAAGGGTTGATGGAGTAAATTAACTTTTCAATGATAATGTAAGTTATCAAATGGGTTTGTGTTTGTTTGGCCTTGCTGTGGAAGTTGACACAAAATCGGAAGTTTCATTAACTTTATGAAAAGAATTTCTTCTATGCATTAAAGTGGCATACCACTAGTTGCAACAGAAAATAAAATTTAGTCTTAAGCCCAGTTGGTGAAAAGTTATTTAGCTTAAGAGCTTTCAGTCATTAAATTTGCAGAAATCTCATCCCAAGCGAGCATCTGGAGAAACTCCCACTGCTTCCTGGCTCCCAGGACCCAGAGATCAACAACACACCACTATGATTTCACCACAGATGTTTTTTCTAAATGCTCAAAACAATTGAGAAACGGTCATGCTCCATTGAACCTTACTGAGTAGTCTGCACTCTTGATGTGTCCAAGAAGACCCTCTTTTTTTATCTTGTGGTATGAGTCTGGTTTTAAAATGGCCTCAAGTCTTGTTGTCGGAGCAACAAAAATCCCTGTTGGAGGTTGTGAAGAAGTTGTTGAAAGTTTACGTTTATGTTGCAACCATCACAAAAGCACGAGTATTGCAAAGGAGAAACCCATAACCAATTTTGCCAAAACAAGGATTTTTCTAACATTGAATGTTTTTTTCATGATGGTTCTAATTCCTCCTTTCCATAAGTGTGAGAAAGAAAGATGAACAGTATCTGAGTGCAGAAATAAGGAATCGGGTTCTCGAAAGAATAATGTGAGCTGGTGTATAATGACAGGAATTCATCTCCATCTGTGTATAATGTCAGACAACTGCAGTAATCTTTTATTTTATGCCATAGTGAGACACTCTAAATTCTGCTGGCATTCTACAGGTAAGAATGGTGAACTGTTATGATGAAAGGCAGCAGAACAACAGTCAGCTTCCACTCTCTCCGGCTGTCAGACTGCATGCTTTCACACACCCCAAAAGCATGAAAACACTTGTTACATAACATTGAAGCTGCAGCTAGAGATCTAACAGGGAGGAGGGAGGCAGGGGTATGTTGGGGGGGGGGGGGGGGGTTCCTAAATATTTAACACCCCTCATCCTACATTCACTTTGAATAGGGCCAAGGAATAACCTTCTGATCTCCTCCATCAAAGATCACTCTGACAGTCACCTTGCATTTCACTCCATAAGCCGATTCTAATCGGCACTGATTGGCTAATCACGGTAAATTACTTTTAACGTGACGACAGTGTGTGGGGGGTTTTTGAATAACTTTGAAATGATGACTTGAGTGCAGGCTTTTCTGTGACTCCTTAATTTCAAAAAGCCGTGTGCAGTCATTCATATGGATGCAATTTTGAAAGCTAATGAGACACAGCAGATGCCCCCCCCTACACAGAGCTGAGTATCTCAACTCATGACGAAAAAAAACATGACAATATTCCTGTTGTAACCCTAGCCTATATTTAGCATATGGCACTGACCCATGACTTTACAGTGTGTTAACTGATATGGAGTTATTGACTTGGTCGTTTTCATGTTCTATTTCTGCTCAAACATTGCTGCATGATATGCCTACAACCACTTATAATGTATTCAGGGCATCCATCTGTACACTTATGACCTCACCCGTTGGGATGGCTTTTTAATATCCAACATGGTATGTTTATATATATATATATGTTTATATATATATATATATATATATATATATAAACATACCATGTTATTTGGTATGGTATGTTTATACCATAAACATACCATATATGTATAG
>CAEGAD010032243.1:0-30599 GCA_903067055.1 Poeciliopsis paucimaculata | reverse complement strand
GCATCAGAACGCTGGGTCCAATCCGACGGGCACACTTTGGCAGGCCCAGGTTAAATTTCTTCAGGAATTTTCTAGTTTTATTTATGTTTCTCCCTGAACTGACTGAGGTGTGTGGTGTTTGCTGACCAGGCATCTGAATGTTTACATTACAATATCATTTCTAAAGGATCAAATAAAGGTGACTGACCCTCCTGAACCGGTCACCAGACACAAAGAGACACAAACCCAGTTTACCTAACAGTCTCGTTTCAGGAAGTCGGAGTACCCGGAGAGAACCAATGTATGCACAAGGAAAACATGCAAATTCTACGCAGACAGAACCCAAGCTGGGATTTGAACCCAGGACCTCCTTGCTCTAGCAACAGTGCTCTGTAAGATAGTGTTTCAGCTAGATTCCTGTCTCTCCCAGTGAAAGCTTTTGGTTGGCTGCCTCGTACCTGGAGCCCTGTCTGCTTGAGGGCGACCGACAGCGGAGTCCCTGCAGGCGCTACCGGTCTGAAACCACACCGCACGCCTCCATCAGCAGCACATCTGTACCAGCTGTTTACTTGTGTCAAATGGAGGAGATGGCCCGAGGTGTTCACATCCAACAGGTGTCTGTTAAAGTCCGGGGAGTAAACACAGTTGGGTGCAAAGCTGCTGCAGAGTGAGCGCTCCCTGCCTGAGTCCCGCGCGCCGCGTGTTACATTGCTTCTGACGGACTTTTCTGTGGGGTGGGAGGCCTGCAGAGTCTCTGCTGTGAAGGAAATCCCCGGCTGGTCTCCATGGTAACTTCTAAACAGCTTCGGTTCGGGACACTCCTCACTGTTAAAGCTTTTGTCGCTGTCACTCGTGTAAGCATCTGGTGGGAACAAAGACGCTGGTTAGGGAAAGTCTCACAAACTGACCGAAAGCTTTCCGCACCTGAAGACCTGACGTCGCCGCAGTCAGATACCGGAGCACACTTCCCATCCGCCTCTCTGCACCTTCGTCCAGTCTGCTGGGGCTTCCTGATGAAGGAAAAAAAACAAAAAAAACCCAATATTTTCTGTGATATAAAATGTTAAAGGATTTTAAAATCTGCTATCGGTCAGAGGTTAAACATGAACCTCTGACCGATTATATCATTATAATGTTATTATAATAACATTATGCACTATCTGCACTTTAAGTAATACAGTTCACAGAATTTCAGAGGGATTTATTTGCAAAACGAAGAACAAAAAAAAAAGAACTGAATTAAGCAAACAAAAGAAGAAAATATTTCATTTCCATGAAGGAACATTTTTATTTCCATGCATGAAAAAATTATACATCTTTGATTAAAAGAGTAACAGTGCTTTGTAATATTAGTCAAGTAAAAGTACAAAGTATTATGAAGTAAAACCACTCCGAATAGCATTTTTCCATTTCTGTTTTTTTTCTTAACGTCTGCTGTTTGTCATCACTTGCTGTGTAAGCTATGCTGAGTGCTTCTTACTGTAAATTATTCCCTACTATGCTGAATTAAGTATTGGAAATTAATTATTTACATCATTCCATTAAAATGAAATAGTGCTGCAGAGACGAAAGCTAAATTTTAATATAAGCGAGACCTCACTTCCATATTTTAGGAAAATATAGAAATATTTTTCTATCCATCAGTCGTCAGACTGAGGAACTAACCCCTCCCAGGTTCATAGGTCAAGTCCAGTCTGCACAAATATCTAACACTGCAGCCGCACTGCATCTCCATCTCACCTCTTCTCTCTCCGTCCGTTCCCCGTGTCCCGGAATCCTTTCGCAAAAGGGTTGTTGTCAATTTTCAGCTGTGTGATCTGTTCATATGTAAAATGCAGACACTTCTTTAAAAAATGTCATCAGGGTGATTAAGTTGTACAACCAAAATTCCAATGAAGGTTGGGTGTAAATAATTATTAAAAAACAGATTATTCAATTGAATTCACTACAAAGACAAGACATTAAATGTTCACTTGTTTGGAAATTGATGCCTGCAACACGTTGCCTCTGACCTACACCAACAGGCCAGCTGGGTGAAGTGTCTTGCAACCACAACAACTTGGATTCAAACTGGCAACCCACCGATTACAGTGGGTAATCGGTGGGTTGCCGATAAAAAATTGAACCGATTTCAGCAGAATGAACCGGCTGACGATTCAGACTCTCACCTTGTCGTTCTGGTACGCTGTCACTGCGATGAACTGCGTCTCAGCGAAAACGTAGGTCCTGAAGGTGCTGCACGGAAGCTTCAGGATGTCATTGGCCTTCACTATGTGGAACCGCGGCTGGTATTTGTGCATCGAGTTCAGAATTGTCTGTGCAAGACAGATGAAAAACAAATCAAATGAGTTCAGTTTTTCAGGGGCCTTTTGTCAGGATCCTTGGTTTTGTCAATTTGTTTTGCTATTATTTGTGTTCCTCTGTTTCTTATTCCTATTAGTTCTGCCTTTATCCACTTTTACACCAGTTCCTTCTCAATGATTCTAGTTATGTTTATTTCTTGAGTCTAGTCCTTTCTTAGTCACTCTAGTCTTAATAGGATTCTTATGTCTAGTCGAGGAGAAGCAGCATTCAGCTTCTATGCATCACAAATCTGGAACAAACTTACAGTACATTTTTAAACAGCTGAAACCCTGACGTCCCTTAAATTGTGACTAAAATCCCACCTGTTTAGAATTGTATTTGAACTGCAATCAGTTAGAAATTTAATGATGACACTTGACTTAATATAATGTTTTGATTGTTGAGTCTATGTTGCATGATTTTGTGTTTTTGTGTTTGCTATGATGTAAAGCACTTTGAAATGCCTTGCTGCTGAAATGTGCTTTTCAAATTAAATTTAATTGATTGATTGTTCTTTTAGTTAGATTTGTTTCGTTTATAGTTATATTTTGTTAGATTTATTTTGTGGTTCCCAGTGTGATATCCCTCGCCTCATGTCACTTTCTGTTTCTCTCTCTCTCCCCTCACACCTGCAACCAGTTAGCTCATCAACCCAGGTCTACTGTTCCAGCATTCACTCTCCCAGTATTTAATCACATCTCCTTCACTTGCTCCTCACTGGTTCCTCCTTCTACTTCTTCCTTGATTTCTCACCATGTATCCTTGCTGGCTTTTTATTGTGGATTACTTTTGGTTTTACTCTGGCTTCCTGTGTTTTCTGTAAGTTTGTTATTTACTTTTTAATGTAGCATTTTACTTTTCATTAAATGAAATACTTTTCATTTGCTGCTTATGGCTCCTCCACTCCCTGCTTCTGTCTCTCTGCACTTGGGTCCAACATGAACCATTAACATGAACCGACATCTTTTTCATTTTGAAAACATTGCTTTCAATATGTCTGTCAGACTTTTGGAGTAATTGTAACTTTTTGTTAAAAGCGCTGAAAGTCAAACTTACAAATCCATGCTTATCGGAGATGTTGTTGGTCACTTTCAGCTTGTGGAAGTTGACCGCTTTGGACATCCACTGTTCTCCTGTGGCAGGACTGTCCGGGTGGATGTACATGCGTCTGGGCATCTCCGGGTCCGCCTTCCCGGCCACCGTCCAGCGCGAGTTGTGGAACTTATACCTGCAGTCATCCGCGGCCACGATGTCCATCAGCAGGATGTACTTGGCCTTCCTGTTCATGCCCGTACACCTGGCTCTGAGGGGCGGGAACATGCGCCTGCGCGGGCAGGAGAGGAGATTCACCACGAGACATTACACCGCGCTCCGGCCCGCATGCGTAAACCTGGACTATTTATTTACCTCCCAGATTTAGTGATGACCATCTCCGTGCCGTGTGTGTGGAACTGCTTCCAAAGGTCAGCAGCTTCCAGAGACACCCTGGGCTCCTCCTCAGCGGTGTCAGCGCTGTCCAGGAGTTCAGGCCCGCAGCATGCCAAACCCCGCCGTGGTTCGGGATGGGTCAGCCTTCTGGAGGTCAGAGTGGGAGCGAGCAACAGAGCGGGCTCTGACAGGAGAGTCCCAACTCCCGATGGAAAACTTTGAGCGGCCTCTGGGACGCAAAAGCTGCGCATGTTCTCCAAAAGCAACTTTTACGCACGACTCTGATTGGCTGGAACTTTTACGCAGCATGGAATCCTAAACGGAAAAATGTTTATCTATAAATATATTTTTTTAAAAAGTTAATGTAGAAAGTCGTAAACTAATAATAGTAGATAAAGTTGATAACGTTTACTTTGGTCAGTCGCTCCTACTCACAGATCAGTCTGTGCGCCGCGATGCTGTCCTCCTGCCGTGTCCAGCCTCAGAGTGAATCCCAGCAGTGGGGGTGGTTTCTTCTTAATGCGAAGAAAAAAAAAAAAAAAAGAAAAGAAAAAAAAAACAGCTTGGTGATATTTCCTCCCACACAAAGTGCTGCGTTAGAAAGTTTCTCGGCTTGGTGCAGAGGGAATGCCCTCTGCCAGCGGGTGTCCCTGGACAGACTCTGGGTTTGGTTCCAGGCTTTTTACTGCTCAGTGGTCCGCGGCATCGCAGGAACGTCCTGGGAACTTTCCGTGATGCGCGTCACTAGGCCAGCCGCCCTTAATAAAAGCTATACGGTCTTGGTGGGTAGGGAGGGGTCACCATGAGGAAATGGGGCGCAGCAGGAGGTCAGCTTAAAATATTCTATATTTCATTTGATTAAAAAAAAAAAAACGAACTGGATCACGTTCAGGGAAGAGGAAGTGTTTGTTGAAATTAACTCCCATCAAATGAGAGTTACTGTTATTTTTATATACTGTTATTTTTTTATTTTTATTAATGTCGATTTGTTCTTTTATGCAAGGAGTTGGCCTAATAAAACCAAACTACCTGCCTACTTATCTAAACCCACCCAGCACCTTTTTGTTGCCAGGCAGCTGTGCTACTACTGTGCAGCCCTGGTTCACTAACTTGATTTAAACTTGAGAAAAAAGTCTGGAAAATGAAGTTATGCTAATGGCCTGGGACTCTTATACTGGTCTCCTGGTACGGCAACACAGAGCAGGAGATGCTGGACGAATTTGGCTCTGAGACGGTTCAGAATCCATGTTTTAAATAGCTTGGACATCTTGAATCTTTATACTTCCGTCCAGTACCGGCTCCTGTGTCAACATCTACAAGTGTGTCAACATCTACAAGTGTCCTCCTTTTTGCCCCCTTGACTGTAAACCTTTGATATTAGACGTAATCAGTTCCGTTCATCTTATTAACTGTGCTGTAACAAAACCCCAAAACAGAGCCTCCTGCCTTTGATGAAGCAAAGATGAGGAGATGAACTGCCCTTTTCTTAAGTTGACTAAAAGTTGTGTTACTCTGCTAACATCACTTAGGAATCGCGTCACTGTGAAACTTTTGTCACAGATCTTCGATGCCTCTTTTATCTGGTTTCTAAATCAGCATACCTATTTTTTATTTTTTATTTATTTATTTTTTTCAGACGTCATTAAAGATATGCAGCGGGTGGTAAAGCGGGTGACAACTCATTCTTTTTTTGGCATGGAAGCAGGGGGAAATCCCTGCCTGACCGTCGGCCATCTTCAAAGCGCCAGGCGGTAATCTGAGGCAGGCTGGAGGGTCCTGGTAAACAAGACCTTGCTGTTATTTGTGGCTTTGGCCCACATGCTGTCCCCGAGGATCAACCTGCAGATCTCCTCTGGGTCGGCGCCCAGTAACACGCTCCCCGGTCAAAGCTCCACACAGCTGGGCTGATTTGTGGAGCGTTCAGAGGGAAATCGATGTGGTGGGAAGGGAAATTCCTCTCGCAGGACGGTGGCACCTGAGCTGAAAACTTCTGCCAGGCAGGAATGATTTTAAAGCCCAGGCAGATTATTGGTATAAAATCATCTGATTCAAAGACTTCTCTTTTAATTCTAAATTTTTGATGATAGTTAACCAATATTAACTATAATCAATACAGTTTTTGTAGTATGGTAAAAACAAACTCCTCTGTTCTATGCTTTACTTCATCCAGAAGGTCTGAACCCTTTGAGAAGTGATTGCTTCCTGCAGGCGTGGCCTCTGAGGTTTGAAACTTTGTCCCCAACGTATGTTACGTATCAGTTGGACGCTTAACAGAAATTGTCTGTGCTGTAAACAACCATCCGGCACTGTGAACAGAGAAGTGCTGACCCAAACCAGATGCCTGTTAGTTTTGATTCAGTATTTGGAAGCGCGACCAACACGGACAGAACAGCTTCGTTCACTTCCTCCTCTGCCGTTGCTAAAACTACAGCGTAGAAAATCAGTCTCATCGTTTGCAACTTGTTCTATTCTGGTAAGAATGACACTGGAGGAATCCAACTCAATGGGAGAAATACCAGTCTGTGCTGTGAGGAGAGATGAGAATTAAGCAGCAATGGCCAGGTTACGACTTTTGTGCTGCCCAATAGACGCAGACTTTCATACTCAGCTTCAGGTGAGAAACGATCAGAAAATGTCTGAATAATTATTATTCCTTTATCCATCCGGGCAGAACCGGGTCAGAGCCAGGAATCGGGTCAGAACCAAGAGTCAGTTCAGAGTTTCAGAATCTGGTTTTAGGTCAGGAATTAAACTTTTATGTGTGTGTCTATTGTGTGGTCTTTTTTTTTCCAAAATATGGCAAAAAGACTATATTTTAGGATTAGATTACATCGACAAACTTTGACATTTTAATGTTTTTTATTGACTTGTGACACAGAGTGGCCACAAGTCATCTCATCGGTAAATTGAGAACAAGCATCGTCATGGAGACCGAGAAACCCAGTCAGGGAAAAAGCTGACGATATGTTTAAAGTAAGGCCGGGTTCTATATGAGAATATGTATTAATTAATTCAGAACTGGGTGAGAATATATACTGTATGCTTCATAACCAGTTAATCAAACTGCAAAGGGAACAGTGAGCTGAAAGGTCAAAGTAATAACTACTTGAAACAAAGCAAACTGAAATGATTTTACTTAAAAGTAATTTTTTTGCATTTTTATGTCTGAAATATTTCGGTCTACAGCTTTGTATCTGAAAGCATCTAGGATGTTCTTCTATACATGTTTGTATGGTTTTGAGGTAATATTATGACTCTGTAGGCAGTTCAGCTGAAGGCAACTTGATGTTATGTTATAAGAAAATATATGAGTAAAAATATTCATGACATCACAATTAAAAAATGGCATACAGCACATGACTGGGTTCAGGCATAATGTACCCATTAAATATCAGCTCATTATTTGTTTTTAACATAAAAATGAAAATTTACTTTGACTTTATTATAATATGACTAAACGTCTCAAAAAATGTTTTGTTTTACAAGTTTGTCATTTTTTAATGCCAGAAAATATCTTAGTTTTAAAATAGTAACTTTCTGCTTTTAATCGTGGATTTCGTTTTTTTGCAAATTTATGATTTTTAAACGTAATTATTTTTCTTCTAAATATGTAGAAGAAATCTGAAAAATTCTGATATTTATTAATTTACTCCTCTTCTTTATCTTTTCTCCACAATAGCCCTGATGGTCGTAGGGCTCTGACTTGGTGACGACACTAACCTTAATTAAAGAGTGCAATCGATTACATCAGGAGCTTGCAGATGCCTTTCCACATCGGCAATAAATAAAGATCGCTACTTTATATGCCTGTAAATCGCCAAGCTACAGTTTTTTTATTTTTTTATTTAGATCAGGTGTCTGGGTGAAGTCTGCCTGCACAGCAAACCTAACACTAAACCAAAGCTTGGGTGAAAAACGTCTAATCTGGGCTGTAAATCAGATGCAAAGAAAGGAAGAGACGAGAGGAAGGACGAGGCTGAAGGCTCCCAAAAATCAATTTAGACACATTAGACCTATTAGCTTATTGAGAGGAGAGACAGATTGAAGGCTGGTTGTTAAAGAGCGCTTTAACTGTAAAAGTGATGCTCCCGCAGGAAAGTCACTGTTGCTTTATGTGTTTCAAACATTTAGCTCTCTGCAAGTGGTTGCTGATGAAAGAGATCTGCGGACCCGTCTTGAAAACCTTTTTTTCTAAACTAAAAATGCCTCATGAAATGGAATAATCTTGTCTCGTGATAACAAGGCCAATATTATATTAACTAAAACAATGGTAAAGATACAGTAATGTAAACTGGTAATTCTAGTATCACCAGTGACCCAGCAGTGCCGCAAAGCAGCTGTTTGTGTCCAAAAAACAGAATATTCAGCAATGACCGTGAATCTCACTTTTTCCATTGGGTTAATATTGTATGGATGTTAAGACTCCACAATGTTATCTGCTATTACAGCGACTCTGACAACTGTCATTTTGAACACATGCTTCTTTTTGTCATTTAATATGCAAACAATTTTCATTCGCAAATGAAAGTTTTCAAACTTGATACCTAATGTTATTCTGTCAAAACTAACATCTGATTTTAACTGATTTATTAATAAATGATAATAAATGATTAACTGATTATAATAAAAAGAGCAATATATTTCTTTCTAATTACAACAATTGTTTTTTTTCTGAAACCTTTGGCTAAATCTTTTTAAATTATTATTTTTTGGTTTTTCATTTAATCATTTATTATGTTTGTTTTTTCCTTCTTTTATTTTTTTCCCTAGAGTCATTTATTTAGTATTTTTCTTAAAAATATGTATTTCTACTAATCTTGCTTCAGTTTATCCTGCAATTTTTTTCACCATGGACTATTTAAATGTATTTTCTCCTGGCTTTTGATGTGCTGTTTGTTAATGCTGTTGGTCTTGTTAATTTTTGTTCAATAAAGTGAAAAAGAAATCAAATAAGACAGTCCAAAAATTATAAGTTTTCATCATAAGTCATAAGAAGTTTGAAATTGCTGCCTACCATTACTCAGTCTAGCCAATCCATATTTAATTTATTGGTACATTAGTTCTGATTTGTTTGTCAGTTTAAATTTACCAAAACAATATTCTAATTTATTAAGTGGGTCTGTACGTTGCAAGTCACTGAATCCAGTCGGTCTAATCCCTTGTGTCACCACAGGTGAATAAACTGGATCAAGTAGTCATTCAGACGGATCTGTTAAAGCAGGGTGTCCAAACTTTTTGTTACATGGGCAAAACTCAGCAACAACTCAAGGATAATCAATGTATTTTTTTTTCTTTTAACTAAAACACCAAATGTTTTACTGAGGATTTTTTCTCTGCTCAACAACAACAACAACTAAGCATGAACAATTTTAATTCCACAATGAAAATACTTTTTTAAATTTTTTTTTTGTAGGAAAGGAATATGTGAATCATTCAAAACTTCAAAAACATTTCTATACTGAAAGAAAAGTAACCACTGCTAAATTGTTTTGGGCTTGACTGAAACTGAAAATCTTTTCTCAGCAATAAAATCATGATTTCGGTCGCTTTTTATTTGAAAACCTTTTGAAGAGTTTTGTCCAACTTGAATCAGTGAGACAAATCTTGTTTCATTCAGGGGCCGCACTAAATCTGGTACCGCAAAGGGCAAATGGACACCCCTGTTTTAAATCCTATTGGATTGTGATCGGTTGTGTTTGGATTCTATGCCGTTGCAAGTATTTGCATTTTTTGTTTTCATAATGCTTGTTAAGATTTTTAGATTACTTGCAAAGTAAGCTCACACTTTCTTGGATCTCTCAGGTAGATCCTTGGTGGATTTTTTAAACTTTCTGTAAAAATAATCAATCAGTGGTGATACGATATCTGGGTATCTCTTACTACTTCTGAAAGTCTTTCAGGAAAGGGTTATTTTGCTTACTATTTAACCTGCGAAGGGATCAAATACGTACCATGTTGGACTAACAGACTGTTTGCTCAGCTGACAGCCTGGAAATACCAGTTAAAGATGGGGTTGGGGATATTTCTGCAGACAATCTACTCCATGTTTCAGCAGATTTTACTGAATGCCTTTAAAACAAGCTGCTTGAAGTGATGGAGAGCGCTTAGCCCTCCTAACAACTCATCCACCTGTCTTTTGTTCGAGCTTTCAGAGGCTCAACGCTGTAAACTCAACACTTTCAGGATAATTAAGAGATGCTGGCACACTATTGCTAATTTTCTGGAGTAGCAACAAAGTCGATCTTTTTAAGGAGAAGCAAACTCTGCATTTGTAAATTTTGCTCAAACGTTCATTCAGGTTCCAGCGCTCTGCATCTGTGACACGAAGTCGGCATGTCTGAGGAAAAGATCCAGGACTGTTCCATACTCTCTGATAAACTTTTCAGAAACAGGAGGTTTAGCAAAATAAGAAATAGGGAAAAAAAGCTGAAACTGCCACAAACAAAACGCTAACTGACTGTATATACACATTAGGAGAGTTTGTTGTATTTTTCACAAAGTATGTCCCAGAAATATCACCTCCTAAATCCAGTCAGCCAGCCATTCATATTGGCAGCTACTGTATATTATCAGGAAATTTGTCCAGTTAACAGCAGGCAAGAAGAAGAGTTTCACTAGAGAAGATCTGTTTTCTTTTATGTCAGCACAAACTGTAAGGAGGTGGGGGGATAAAGAGACCCTAAGTGTGTCTGAAACGACCTGCGACTGTATTTCAGCTCCACTGACTGATGTGACGATATTTCCTCAGGTCAGTTGATTTGAATAGTGTGAATATTTATGTCCAAAGGTGTTTTCCTGCTGCTAATGCCCGCACTGCTTAAGGAGACACTTAATGTCAGCTAGAAGTGGTTGTTCATTAACAGCAGCCGATCCTGCCAGAGGAAGCATTAAGGTCTCCTCATTATTTAATCGTTCGCTGTCTCTCCCAGCAGGGGTGCGTGCGTGTGTGTGTGTGTGTGTGTGGTGATGGAGGGTAGGGGCAGTCAGTGCCATGTTGGATTTAGCTCGTTAATCCACACTGTGTCAGGTTTATCTCATAAACCGTGATATGACTGCTTCTGACAGCCTGCACTCTTCAGATGATTTAAAGTTGTCGGCTCACATTTTGAAAAGCTGAACACAACATAAAACAAAACTAAAAGTTTCATATTTGAAATCCTCAGCATTTCATACAAATGAATCAGCTTAGAGAACCTTTTAAGAAGTAAAAGTCAGATATTCCCACATGCTGTGATGAAAGGAAGCCTTTTTTTTTTTTATCACTGCCTGTCATTAAAATAAGGTTAATATTAACTGATTTAGGTCTATTAGCAATAACATCAATAAACTGCATTATTATGTCAACTGAAGGTAACATAGTTACCTGATTGTGCTACAAAATGGACTGTTTGGGACAAATGGCTGCCCTGCTCACACCATGGAGTGTGTGGTGTGCATGGTGGTAAGAAGTGGTACCCACCCCCCATTCCCCTGAGAAACATTCGCACCCAATTGTTTACCCTGCAACAGGTGTAGACAGTTTTAATAAAGATGAACGCTAAAGCTCATGGTGACCAACGGATATCAAAATATCTCTTGGCCTCGCCAACATGGATTACAGTTGATGTCTGTCACAGCAGGAGGTGACTGTGCCCAGAGTGCCCTGCACGTCTATCTGCCCAGTAAGCCGGGCCACAGTCTCTGCCCCCCACTCAACCCAGAGCGGCATGTGTCCGTCTCTGCCGTGGATTATACCACACACACATGGTGGTGTGTGGGTGTCTGGAGAAGTGCTAGACAGTGATGTTTCGGGTTTCAAGGTTCAGCTGGAATTCTCCAGCATTCCTGGTGCAAGAGAGTCATATATTCCCTGGAGACACAGATGGACAGGAAGTGCTAAGGACCCCAGGCCCCAGATTGATCATAAACACCTCATGTTTGTTCTCTTATTCCAGCTTTTGTCTTTTTGTATGTCTCCAAGGAGCTACTATGGTACCGCCCTGTACTCCATTACAGTAATTCCTCACAGGATCCTGACAGAAATCTGGCACTTCCTATCATATGTCGATAACAGGTCTGGTCCATTAATCGAACCAACTGCTTTACAAGACCCCTCAGGACATTCTGGTCCACACAGGAAGGAGCTGACTCCAAATTAATCCACTGATGATCAGGACACTATTGTTACATAAAGTTCATAATGAAAAAAAACAAAACACTTCTGCTTGCATATTGATCAGTGAGAGGCGCTGACAATGCACAAACATCTGGAGCACACTCAGACTTGTGTTTGCAGACTTCATCCTATAATGAAAAAAAACTTGTTCATTAAAGAGTGACTCTCTGGATAACCAGGATTTTCCCCCTCTTGGGGATGCCACTGGCACTAAACTAGCTGTTTTCTGTATTTCAGAATAATACATCTTCTGCAGGACTTAATACAAAAAAAATATTTCATAAACACACGTGTGGGACATATCCATAACCCATAGGCATGATAATGTTTGTGAACCATTTATGTTTCAAAAGACCCTGACCAACATGGCGGCGGCATTGACCTGTCATAAAAAATTACGTCCCAGCAACCAGCGCGCAGGCGCGAATAGAATCACGTGACCCATTTGAAGCGGGAGTGTAAAGATGGCAGCCAATGTCAGCAAATTAAACATGGCTCGATTAAGAAGTTCAGTGTTTTCAGTGTTCCAGTTAGACCTCCTCCGTCAATTGCTCTGCGTCCTGGTGGCTGTTGGTGTTCTGACGCAGCAGTCGCTGGCAGACCAGCAGGAGTTTCTCGAGGACTTTCTGAAGCGGGAGTATTCTCTGGTGAAACCGTATCGAGGTAAGTTTACCGTCAGGCTGGCAGCGCTAGCGGATACGGTGGCTGACAGCTTAGAGCCGCTTTAAACTTATTAATAAGAACCGACAATGGCAACATATCCTCCCGACAACTCAGCGTTGAGCTCCTTTGTTAACTAGCTCGTCGACTCGCCGTGTTAGCTGCGGCGGATAATAATTAACTAAGAGGAACTTTGCTCTCCTAACTAAATGGCAGTCCTTGTTGAGGGCAGAGCTGGTATTAAATCTCAGCACCAAGCGGAAACCAGTAAAGTCAGTGCAGGTTTCGCAATCTCCACAGGCGGATGTAGTTTGATTTGGTTTAGGTTACGTTCACTGATCAGTGCTTTGGATGTTTCACTAAAAGGGTGTTAACATTAAATAGTCAAACCGAAGACCAATCAATTGATTCTATGTTGGAGTCAGCTAATTCCATATTGATTGGTTCTGATCGTCAAATATTGAAGATATGTATATGTTTTCTATCCTCCAAAAGAAATGAACACTGTCCAATTCAATGTACTCTCACTGTGTGATTACGTTCTGTCCTCATAATGAGGTCATCAGGGAGCTGACCTGTAATATTACAGGTCAGCTAAAGGTCCTTCAGCTTGAAGTCTGGATGCAGGACTTGAGGAGCCCTGATTGTTGAAGCATGTGGAGTGCAGATGGCAGCCTTCAGTTATCTTGTGCACATTTGCACATTCAAATGTGCAAATGTATGAGTCAGAAGCACTTGTGATCAAGATCCATACAAGAGCTTGAAATCCTTGAAAATGCTTGAATTTCAATGAGGTGTTCTCAGTTTGGAAAGTGCTTGAATCCTATTCACAGTGCTTGATATTCAGACTGCACAGTTTTGTAATAAAGTGCAGTCTAACGTATAATTAAACATTATATGGAAATGCATTTGAAAAGTGTTATTCACAGTTGAAACAAGATATTTACATATACATAACAATTAGACAATTTTTTTTCTCAGTGTTTGAAGTGAAATCAGAACCAACTTCTGTTGTTTTAGCTCAGACAGAATGACCAAAATTATTTCTATTTGTAAACAGAAAACTTGAAAATGTTTTTTTAAGAGATTGTTATTCTTTGTGTTTAATTTCAACAGGAAGGTTAACGTAATTTCTTTGGCTTGTTAAAATGTAGCAAATATTAATTATTCCTAATAGCTCAGTTACTTATTGATCTGTGTAACTGAAATTAAGGTTAACTTATGCTTTATTTTTTTTAGAGATGTTATTGAAATTGAGGTCATTTTTTGTCAAATTAGTGTTTTGTTCCCTTAACAGTCAGGTGTATAAGGTGTGTGTGAGAAACATTTTGAAAACACAATTTTTTTTTCTATTTTTCCTGCCATTGGATATCTAATGTAATCACATTATTAATAACAGAAATAAATCATATTGCATAACATTTCTTTAAGTTAATTTTAATTGTTTTTTTTATCTCTAAAGTAACCTTCAAAAGTGTTTGAATTTTACTGTGGGAAAAGTGAAGGATGAACTTATGTGGGTTTAGTATATTTGTTAGGGATGTGATGCATGAAAGGCCGTTCTCGTTCAGATATCCTACTGTACAAACTTCTAAAAAATATTTGATATAATGCTTTAAAAAAAACGAGAGAATTGAGGGTGCAGCTCCAGTTGAAAGGCAACCTTTCCTGTTTCTGCAGGACTGGGCTTCTCCAGCTCCTCCCAGTGGGATCTGATGGGAACGGCCATGGTGACACCTGACCATGTGAGGCTGACCCCAGATCAGCAGAGCAGACAGGGAGCGGTGTGGAGCCGGATCGTAAGTCTGCAGCTGCATCACATGCTTCCACGTTACCCAACCACTTCCTGCTTTATTGTGTCACAGCTGCTGACAAACAATGCCACCACAATATGCTGCTACACATGGAGTTTTACTGCACAAAACCTTCCCCAGAATTGGTTTTGATGTGTATGTTGGTGTCATGTTCTCCTCTGTTGCTCTTCATTTTTTGTGGTGCAGCCGTTCGTCTTGAGGGATTGGGAACTTAGAGTTCACTTTAAAATCCATGGCATCGGAAAGAAAAACCTAAACGGAGATGGACTTGCCATCTGGCTTACTAGAGATCGCATGCAGAATGGTAAGATGGCAACAATGACAGAAAAGTACTGAAGACACTCCTTTGTTTTTATGTTTCTATGCTCAGTACTTTGCAGACACAGTCAAAGCTGTAAGGCATCAAAAACTGACTGGATGAAGAAAATTTGATTCTAATTCAAAAATACTTTATTGATCCCAAAAGAAAATTGAATTAAAGGAAATGAAATGGATGAAGGCAGAGAAGCTCATCAGTCCTCCTGAATGCTACATCTATCTTACATCTGTCCGTTTCTGCTGGATGTTTCTTCCTGTAAAAGGAGAGTTTTTCCTCTCCACTGTCGCCCCCTGCTGGTCCAGGAGCGGTGTATGCTGCAGGTCAATAACTTCATGCGATCTGCTGGGTTTCTTTAGACCAGTGGTTCCCAAAGTGTGGGGAGGGAGTCGCCGTGCCATTACAGGGGGCGCGGGAACCGTTATGGATGGATGAGGAAAAAAAACAAAAAACCACAAAAGTGTTTCACTGTAAAGATGGTTTGTAGTTTTGTTGCAACCTGAGGTGTGAAATAGACTTCAGTGGAGCTTGAGAACAAAATATGTGTATAGGTTTATGTCTGGTTGAACGATTTGTGTGCCTAGTTGATTTTTTCTTTTGTTTCTTTTTTCGGGGGGGATTTTATTGTAATCCATAAGGGGCCCAGAAAATACTTTGGAACCCCTGGAGGGGGTACAGAAGAAAATCTTTGGGAACCATTGCCTTAGACAGAAACGTTTGAAACTACTTTGAATAATAAACTGACCCTGCTGTGGCTGGGGTCATTTAGAATGCATGTCTGATTGAATTGAAATTATTTTTTTGTAAATTTCCTCAAGAGGACATTTATTCCGAATTGGTTCTTATAGAAATAAACTGAACTGAATTGAATTTCTGTGTTCCTGCGTGTGCCTCCTTCACCACGCTCTGCTCCGCCTCAACGTCTCCAGGTCCCGTTTTTGGCAACATGAACCAGTTTGTTGGACTTGGAATATTTGTGGACACTTACCCAAACGCAGATAAGACCCACGATGTGAGTAAAACCTCTGACATCTCGCTCAATGCTGTTCTCAGCTTGAGGTTTTCAGTTTAAGTGATCAAGTCAGAATAATTGTTGTTGATGATGATGTCTTGTGGTTCTGGGATTCAGTGTTTTGTTAATAAATATTAATGGTTTATTACTCATCTTAATTAGTTTCAGTTGTATCAGCTGGTAACAGTGGCAACAGCAGCCATTGAGTTTTTATTTTTTTTTCTTTAACTTACCTGTGGAGGAGTAATGTGAATTCACCCACATGGGATACAATTCCATCATGACGTCCTATTCAAAGTCCCACTCAGGTGGAATCAGTGCAGACTTTGGCCTAATTGAAGCATTCGGGTGTTCCCGCTACAGACCTCAAACTGGAATTGAAAGTCACAAACTCTGAGATGCTGAACTCACAGAGTGGTTGGGATGATGAGAATGAATTCAAAAAGAAGAAAAGTGGATCACTGTGATCAGAATCACAACTTTTAACTCTAATATGGGTGAGACGAGCTCCACTCTGAGGGAGAGTTTAACTCCGGTTGGCTCCTCTGTTGCAGAGGACCTTTCCGTACGTCTCGGTAATGCTGGGAAACGGAACCCTGACGTACGACCACGACCGTGACGGGCGGACCACCGAGCTTGGCGGATGCACAGCCATGACACGCAATTCCATTTATGACACCTTCCTGCTGGTCAGATACTCCAAAAACAAGTTAACGGTATGGCAACGTTTTTTTATCTAGTGGGACGGGGGTGAAACTGCTCATCTGAACACCATGAAAGAGTTGATAAATATTTAGAGCTGCTCTGTGGACGGGGGGACTAGGCTACTAACTTTAAGTCGTATGAAATCTTACATAGGGGGGTTCAGAGTGCAGCCCAGGAGCCTGTGAAATGATTTAGTCACCTTCTACTGCAGTTCCTGAGAAATTACTTGAAATTAATTCAGTGTTTCAAGGCTCTTGTTGCCCGTGACTTATTTTAACTTAAAATTTTTGGATGCCACTGATGTGAAACAAAATGACTTTGACTTTCCTCTGCTGTAAATCCATAAATAAACGCCTATTGTATCGAACTGCTGATGTGTTCCTCTGTGTGTCTACAGCTCATGGTGGATGTGGATGGGAAACAGGAATGGAGAGACTGTGCTGAAGTCAATGGACTGAGGCTTCCCACTGGATACTACCTGGGTGCCTCCTCTGCTACTGGAGACTTGTCAGGTATCCAGCATTCAAACAGTCCATAGCAGGTTGTCCACAGTGCAGTAAGTAGCTTTTCAGCAAGATATAGGAGCTTCTTTTAGGTCAACAAATCTTTAATATTGATTACATAAAAGCAGTAGTTCTATTGGCAGATTTTTAAAAATTTCAATTATGACATATTTCCAAATGTTATCGCTTGGAGGAAAGTATAACTATTGATATTGAGACATACAGATGTAGAGACATGCACTTGAGAACAGAACTAAGATTTTTTTTATCTTATTTAAAAATTTAAGACATTGCAGTATAGAAGACGGTATGTGTTCTATACTGTCACATGTCACGTAAGTGTACATTGAAGAATAGCATAGTTAGGGGGGAATTAAGAAAACTAAACTTCTGTCTCCTTTTCAGACGAGTATGGTAGATAAATCTTATGTTGTAAAACATAAGATTTATTTATTTTTTGTTCAAAATGGATGAAGTAAAGAAATCTTGCTAAGTCCCATGGTCTAATATTGCCCACCGGCTTGTCCAACAGATAACCATGAAGTCATCTCAATGAAAGTGTACCAGCTGACTGTAGAGAGGACTCCAGAGGAAGAGGAGGAGGAGGAAGAGGTGGTCACAATCCCGCTGGTGGACAACGTGTACCAGTTTCAAGGTAGAAACATTTCGATTAAAGTGGCTGAAAGTGATCCTTCAAAGCTGAGGCTTCATGGTGGTTTCCTGTTGGGCTTCCCAGTGGACGTGGAAGAGGAGGGGATGAGTGGGCTGCAGCTGTTCTTCACCCTGCTGTTCTCCGTCCTGGGCCTATCTGTGCTGGCCGTGGTGGGACTGGTGCTTTACGGCCGCTGGAAGGAAAACAAGCGCAAACGCTTCTACTGAGAGGCGCTGCTTCTCAGAACACAAGTCCTCAGTGCACATTAGATCAGCTAGAGACCGCCGTGCTGTGACTGGAACTCAGACCAACGACCTTCTGGGTCGAACATGGGAGAGAACACGAACGGATGGACAGATAAGTCAGGTGGATAGTGTTTTTATTTTTTTTTTTTCTTTAAGTTCTCTGGAGGATGTGAAGGTCTCAGCAGGTTATCTGCTGAGTGAGACTCTCCTCACCAACATGAGGCAACAAAAGAATCAAGTTTCAAATTGCTGTGTGGACTTCACTGACATCATGATACAGGAGTTTGAAGACGAGGAGGGGGAACTCTGTAGAGTTCCCCCACCTTTGGGGGTTGCTCTTCAATCACTTCACAGGTTGCATCTGTAAACAAAGTAAAGAGTAAAACTGCCAGAGGTTTGCAGGTTGTTCCTGCATTATAATAGAAAACATTTGGGAAGCTGCTCCTGTTGCAGTCCTGTTAAAGTAGGTATTGTCTACCTGCAGCTGTTATCACTGTTATTTGGTGTCTGAAACTCAAACTAAAGACTAATCTGACAGCAACAACAGCAGAGCAGACTTTTACAGTCTTAAAAGAACAACATGGACAGAAGCTAATGCTTAGTTAATGCTGAAGTCTAAGGCAGCGATCCACCAATCATCTTCCTGTGGGAAACATGGACAAATGTCTGATAGGAAAGGAAAACAGTGTAAATATAAGCACTGCTTTGCCGTTACACCAAGCAGGAAGTTTGACCCTAAACAAGTTCCGTTCTCAGCAGGACATTTATTGGTGACGCACCACCCTCAACCTCTACTTCCTGTCTAGTCATTGGTTTCTCAGGCAGTAGCTCTGAAAGCGAAAGGGCTGTAATAATGAGATGGTTCCAGCCTCCTGGAACAACTCATCTGGGTTCATCTAAATGGACATGCCAACAAATGTTTACCTACAGCCTGTGTTTTTAATCAGACAGTATCTTTACATCCTCTGTTCTCACTGCCAGTTTCAACAGGAAAATTATTAGTGAAGCAAGGTCACAAAAGAAAAATATGAACTATCTCTTTAAGTTCCTGTATTCTGTTATAAGTGTAAATTTAGCTCCAGTTTTTATATCTGTGACATCACAAATCTAATTATCCAATCAGTGGACAGATTGACTCTGCCTCAGTGATCTAAATAATTCTGTAAGCAATTGCTGTCCTTTGATTGGACAACTAGGTTTGAGATTAAGTCCAGACTGTCCAGTCAGTTTGAGGTGTGAAAACATCACAAGTATTCAGAGCGCAGGACTTCCACAAAAAGTGATTCCTGGAAGAAAAGAGAAAAAAAGTTTTCTCGAGTTTCACTAAAGTTTCTCTGTTAACTTCAGAAACTCCTCAGGGACATGAAGGGATTTTTTTTTCTTTTTTTTTTTTTTTTTTTTACGATGCCTAGCAAAAGTATTAGTTTCCCTCACAAATTTTTGCATTCTCTCGCAATAATGTACGAATCAGTTCATGTTGAATCTTGAATACTGAAAGCTTTTCTACTACAATAGAAGTGTTTTGTAAGGTTCTGTTAATATCTCGTTTCTGAGATATCTCAACATTTAAACCTTTTTCTTCAGGATACAAATGGACACGGACTTTCTTTCAAAACAGAAACTTTCCTTAAGAAAGAAAAACTACACCCAAAGTATTTGAACTATTTTTGAGTTATTTTCATGGTGTAATGAAATTATCTGACATTATGACATATGTTGGTAGTGTGGTTAATAAAGGGCCGTTTTCATGTGCAGTCCCATCTCAAACACAAACAACCAGTTTCTCCACCAATGAGTTAACAATGTAAATCAGGTTTTCACTGCACATGCATATATGTGCAATTTTATTGACATTTGTTATACCATATTTTCTGGACTATAGAGTGCACCTTACTAAACGCTGCACCTACAAATATTTTGAAAAACACTGTAAACGTACATATATAAGCCGGGCTATAAGTCGCTGGTAGCTTGCGTGCAGCGGCTCCATTTCCCTCCTGTACTGCCAGATGAATAGCCCTCAACTTAAAAGCTGCATCTTTTTCTTTGTGTGGTTTCCATGATGAGGGGGTAAATTTCTCCGTCATGCCTGCTGCTAGCATGTGCTTGTTCTAAACGAAAATTAGCATTTTCTTTTATTTCCAATTTTGACTTCCAATGATTCATTTCCTGCTAAAGAGCCCCGCGGCGGTTGAAAAACATTCCACAGAAAAGCAGCACTGCGCTATAAGCCGCATGATTCAAAATGTGGGAAAAAAGTAGCAGCTTATAGTCTGAAAAATATGGTAATTATGACTGCATACAAATTAGACCAGGCTGTATTTGCTAATTTATTGCGAGAGAATGCAATATCTTTGTGACTTAACACAGAACAAAATGTCCCCTAGCGGACTCCGTAGTTTTAGCTTTAGTTCAGATATTTTTTGTCTTTGCTGATCTCACCTCTTTTCCACACAGGCATCATATTCAGGAACCGGCTGACTTTCCAGCTGCTGTGTATGGAAAAAATGATGTACAAGCTAGTAATCTTATCGCTGCTAAGTAATGAGACTCATAAAAAAAAAAGAGCATATTTTTCACTTGTTTCCTGTGACGCACTGAAGCAGACACATCCACAGCCGGGAACACGTCCCATCAGATAACTGTTTGTTTGAGATTATCCACTCTAGTTTCCTCTAGTCCTTGTTTTGCTAATCCAACCGAACCAGCAGTCTCCATTTCAACCTGCAGAACGTAGTGGCCTGTTTAACTTTTACCTCCACGTTAATCTGAAATGTAGCTGCTATGACAAAACCGCCAAGCTGTGGATTGTTGCTGGAGTCTTTGTTGAAGTGCCTCATTAGGACCAGTAAAGACAGTCCTGTCCGTCTGTAGCTTTAACCTGTTGTTTCTAGATAAAGGGGTGTCCAAACTGTGGCGTGGGGGCCATTTGCGACTTCTAAATGACACAAATTTGACTTTGACTTTTTTTAAATTAGAAAAAAAAGATCCTACATTTTTAATTGACCCCAAAATTAAAAAATTAAGATACCCCAGAAAGTATTCATCTTTTCCTAACCAAGCTTTTTGGATCACATCCACCCACTGACTGGTACACTAAAGCAGAATTTGGTACACCAAAAGCTGCTTTTAATTACACTATTAAAACTTGGCCAAATTCATCAAGTGTTTTAAAAAATAAACGGGGACCTCATGTTTTTATTGCTGAGAATCGGCTAAATCTGTCAGTTTCCTTCAACTAAGAAAACTTTAGAAAGTCCTTGTTTTAAGAATGTAGAAACAGGTTTTCACTGCATATGCATATATGAGCAATTTTAAATTAACATTTGTTATAGAATATTTTCTGGACTACAGAGTGCACCTTACTATACGCCACACCTACAAATATTTTGAAAAACACTGGAAACGTACATCAGATGGCTCAGTTTATATTATAAAACCAACAGAGTGAGAATCAGTACATAATCCAACATGTTTAACGTCAGCATTTTCTTAGCAGATAAAAGACGCATTTTAAATAACCACATTCGTGTCACAACAAATTTGAATTAATTTAAATATTTAGTGCTTAGTTTATTGATGAAACAAATTCGATTTTCCTTTAAAACCATTTTGTTGTTTGACCCATGTTACAAAATGTTTGGACACCCGTTGTTTATCTGATTTGACAGAGACGTTTCTGTACTGTATCATTTTGAAACCAGTTTTATCTGTGAGGATTCAAGCAATGCCATTTATCACACAACATGATGACAGTTGTGTCCATGAGACCCCCGTAGGAGGTCCAGTGAGAGGAGCTTCAGCAGACTCACAGGCCATCAGATCTTTGTGTTTTCATTTTTCTATGCAGATACAAATGTTTTGCAGTTTTAAGCCATTTACCTCAATCATTCATTTCAGTGTGAACCAATTAGTTCTGTAGTTTTAAATGTCAGTAGAGAAATCAGTGCTGACGCTGATCTTTCCATTAAAGTTTCTATTCTTCCCTTAATCTGGTCCTTCTTTTTGTTTGCTTCATGTTTCTATTGAAATTGTTCATTTATTATTAGCTCATTCTTAAGCACAAAAAAAATCAAACTGAACCAAACCGGAGATGAGCAGGAAGCTCAACCGGTTTGGACGTCCTGTTCTTTACAAAAAGAACAGGACGTATTAGACGTATAGAGTGCTGGGCTTTAACTGGCTTTTTGGAATTGGCTGAAGACTTACTGTCCTTACTGCTTAGGTCAGGGGGGCCAAAGTGAGGCCCCAGAACCATTTGTGCCTCAACTCCACACCACAGAGTAAATGTGGGCAGATCGATCCAAAAATATTGAAAATTTCTATACCAGGTCAGTGTCGGGTCCATACGTTAGTTTAATATTTTGTATTTTTTTTTGGTTTTGTAGTTTCTCAACCATAACTAATATAAAATGTCTTGATCTGAAGTAAAATCTAATTTGTATTACTTTATTTACTTAGGAAGAATGTACACACATTTGTTCTGATTTTTTATTGTTTCTGTTTGTTGTGCTGAGCGTAAGTATTTTCTAGACACCTACTAACTTTGTTCAATTTCTTGCTTAGGTTTTAACAAAATATTAACACAATGCCTAAATGTCAGAAGTTTGATATATCAAACCAGAATTATAAAAAGTATTGGTATCAGTATAGATATTGGCGATACTTGCGCTGTATTTATTTGGTATCGGAACAAAAATATAAAACAGTTAATAGTTAAAATGACAGCAAATAATGCAAAAGGGAGAGGAGTGGGGAATGCAACATACAAGAAAACCTTTAGGTATGTTTATGAGGAAGGAATGAGGGAACATGATGGAAAGTTCAAAAATGTTGATTTTACGTAACACTGTCCCTTTAAATCCAGTGTTTTCCCTTTGTTATGCATGTACATGCAAACATCCACATTGTTCCTGAGCACCATGTGTCTGATGAAGCTGGAGGAGTCCAGATCAGGAAAAAACTCTTGTTGCTCTAGAATCACATTCTAGAGCAGCAACAGAAGCCTTCATTCAGCCCTGCTGGAGGTTAGCAGTGTAACCATGTGCTGCCTGCCCCCACCCTCCACTTCAACCTCCATCTCTTCATTGTTGCCTCTGTAAATATTAGTTGATAAAACTCAGCCATGCCCCCCTCACGACCCCCCCCAGCCCCCTCCTGCTTTAACTCCTGCCGTTCCTGCCTGATCTCAGTTATTCTTTGGAATGCTGGGAACGCCAAATGAACTTCCCAGTCGCTTGGACATTACTGGATATTTCCCTGTAATTAAGGTAAGCTTTATTATATTTTCAGTTATTATGAAAAGTTAATGACTGACCTGCACATTTCAAATAATCTCTGCAGGAAAGAATCTTGATTATATTTTCAGGTTGCTGAGAATCAGGAAGCTGAAGCTGCTTCCAGCTAACTGAGTCTGAAACTTGTGACAAAAAGTTCATCTGGTGATAAGAGCAGATAATAATGATTAACACGGCCAACAAGGGGATCCATTGTGGTTCATGGCTCGGTGTTGCCATATCAAACAGCAGTGTCCTGTAAACACCCGGCTGAATGGGGCCACAGCTTCACCTTTACAGATCTTAAAAAGTGTGTGTGTGTTGGATTTTTTCCTCCTCACATCTAGAAGAAGAGGTTCAGGAAGGATGAATAGCTCCTGCATCGGTTGTCTGAAAAGTCTGGTGGTGTCTCTCCACTTCCTCTGCTGGGTAAGGTGGTGAGGGCACCACACACACACACGCACACGCCCACACTTTGGCTGGTTAGATCCGGTCATCCTGCAAATATTTAACCCCCCGTCACACATTTACTCTTTAATTGGTGAAGATTGGAGTTGTTATGTAGAATATGTAGCACATTTTTTATCTGTACTGACTAGTGGAGGTGGGCTCTGTCACAGAGTTACACACACACACGCAAATTTGTATTTCTGACTATATTAGGATTGTCTTGTCTATTTTTTACTTCAAATATTATAATTTTGTAGTCCTAGCATCGGTTATTGTGCTGTGACACTGTTGTCAAAAAGACAAGTACTATGAAATATAAATAAGATATTAATGTTTTTCAGACGTTATGTAATTCATGGAAACAGTCAGTGGCTGTAGTAAATACTTATGTACAAAATATTAAGAAAAAAAGAAATTAAATACAAATTGGCAAACTAAGGAAGTGAACTGTGGTTGGGAGCAGCTTTATACACGTTTTGAAATGTAAGTAACAAACTTTTATCATTGTGTCATTAATCCATTAAAGCATAACTCACTGAGTATTTTCTTCTCACGTTTCTTAGCGTTTAATAATGCAGATTTCTAGATTCCTTTTCTATGCATATATAATTAGTTCAGTTGTTTTTTCTATCTCGGGCACCAACATATGAGTTAGTCATTAAATAAATGCCTACAAGCCTGAAATTAATAGTTTGAATAAAAATATTGCATCACTATGTCACCAGAGGGACCAGTTTACTTCTCAACCACATAATTTATATAAAAAAAATTGTTTATATAAAACATTAAGGAATGTTTATCATTTACTGCAAAAAATGAATGTATGAACATGTGCAAGTTTTGGAACGTTTCCCAGTTCCAACAACTTGTTTTGTTAATAGTTAATGTAGATTATTTTATTGACAAAATCTGAATTTTCCTTGGCAGCTCCGCCTGGCGACCCGGAGCGACATTACAATGTGTTGCAGGCATCATTAAATGGATAACATGAAGTTCATCTGTTTGAACAATGAACATCTTCTCTTTTTAGAGAATTCCATTGAACAGGGCTTTGCAAACCATTATATTTTGTGTTTATTTATGTTTTTCACAATGTGCCAACATCACTGGAATTAAAGATAGAGATGAAAATCCGGGTCAGTGTTGTGAAGCATGTTCAGGACTCTACATGTTTGTTTTGTGCTACGAGGCAGTGAACACACACTCAAGACGTGGATCTTCTATTGACTAGAGAGGTTGTCTTTGCTGGTGTCCATAAAGTTTGTTAGACAGATTGAGGCCAGCCTCACTCAGCTGAACCTCTGACTCTCATAATGTGAGCTTTGCCTCGTCTCTCTTGCCTCCCGTGGAGCTGTGTGGAGCCTTTGTGGTGGCCTTCGGGGAATTCCAGATGATGCACTCCAATTTCGCCTCTCTGGTCACCACCTTCTGGCCCATCTACCCGGCCAACACGATCATAGTGACTGGTACCATCGTTACCTGCGTTTGTTACCTGGGAGTGCTGGGAGGCATGAAGGAGAACCGCTGCATGCTCATCACTGTGAGTGGGAGGAAACGTGGCATTTACTGTCTGAATTCACCGAATGACCAAATGAAAGACGTTTCAAAAATAAACTGACTTTCTGTGTCTCAGTTTTATGTTCTACTGTTCATCCTGATGCTGGTGGAGCTGACCGTGGCCTGTGTGTTCTTCGTCTATAGCAGAGAGGTGGGAGACTTCTGGTATTCATATATCTGGTAGGGAATCTGCTTTGATGTCTTTTCTAATCAAGTGTGCTGAAACATCCTTAAGATTACTGTTGTGACCAAAAGTATATATATTTTTTGTGATCTCAAACAAATGTTTTGATTTGTGAACTCGGAATACTTTTTCTTTTATAATAATCCCCATCTCTTTTAGATTGGTGCAGAGATCAGATCAGATGTGCATGGATTTAACAAAAAGGTTCATTGACTGTCAAAAACCCATCGCCATTGTGGGCAGTTTTGAGACTAATGGGAATATAGTTTTTGCCAATTTTACAGCTCTAATGTCATGTAAAACTGACTTGGTTGAGCTTTGGATGATGTTATGATATTCTCTCGTCAGAAACCGGGGAGTGTTGCTCCGATTCTTTCATGCATGTTTGAGAAATCCTCCTTAAAAAACGAAAACAATCAGATTCAGTTTCATACAAGACAAAAAATGCGTCGATGACATTACAACGGTGGGTCAGTCCACAATGGGTTTTCTGTAATACATACCCCTTTGACACACTTCATTATCATTATCATTAAGATTGACTGAGAGGTGCCTTGAGAGAATTCTCCTCTCCGTGTATCTCGGTCAGTCATCCTGTCCTGACCTGTAGAATCTTGCACATAAGTATTCATAGCAACCAGAATTTTTATTTATTTTTTTTTTTACCCCTCAACACAACAACCTGAGGAGTCGAGCTGATCTCCATGAAGTTCTACAGAGACGATGCAATAAATGGTTGAGTTGGATTCAGTCTCACTAGTAGCCCCATACTTGCCCGTGAAGAGGCCGACAAGACAGGAAGGAATTTAAGTACCGCTCCCTGAAAATGAGCAACTTTAACTAGACTTCGGTCATAAGATCAGAGCAGGTGACGGTGTGACAGACTTCAACTGATGTCACTCCGTCTCTGTCAATCTCATCAGCAGACTGGTTGCAATAAGAGGTTTGCATTTGTTCAAAATCATTGTTTTTATAAAAAAAAAAACATAATCACATCAAAATGTGACCACATTAAAAGACGGCTGTTGATGCTTGAAAACCCTCCAGTGCAGCTGAATTACAACAATTCTACAAAAACTAGAGACCAAAACCGGTCAGGGTTGCATGCTACAAAAACAAGGGTCAGCACTAGTAACACCCTGTTAGTTTTATTGCATATATTGAATTTAGTTGCTAAGGAAAGTGATGGGAACTTGAGGCACAGATTTTTGGAAATCACTCAAGAAAATGTGACTTTGTGCCTCCACGCTTTCGGAAGGTGCCCTGAGCCACTGCCCATATCAAAACCACCACTGCATGCACATTTCCAAAAACAAAAAAATGTTTGTCCATCACTGTGACCAGAGACACAAGTGGCATGTCACCTTTGCTACGTGCAGCATGTTGTCCTGACTGCCATGTTGGCCATTGTCTTGAACAGATCGACACATACTTTGAGAAGGACCTGACCCACAGCTTGGAGGTCTACATGGAGTCCGGCCCAGAGGGGAACAAAACCATTAAGGAGGATTTTGATGCCGTCCAGTACCTGGTAAATGACAAACCACTAGTTTTAACGTCTCTGTTTATAAAAATACATGTCTGGAAGGTCTACCTGCAACAGCGTTTCTTGACGCTGCATCAGTTGTCACAAATTTTGATCAAGTGACACAGTGATAGACCCTTAACAGCCATTTCATGGAGTACACCTTTTTAGTACATTGACTATAAAGATGTACTAAAAAGGTTTCTTTATGACTGTAAAAACACCCGGTTCAGTTTAATTCAATCTTATTTATATAGAGCCAGTTAACAACAGGTTGCCTCAAAACAAAAAAAAACAAAGTAAATTCAGTCAGACCCGCCTCCATTCCAACCTGATCCTAATGAGAAAACAATGCCGTCAAATTATGCTTATTAATGAAATTGTTAAAAAAATAAAATAGAATAAAATAAAACATTCCATCCAGAAAGTGGGACTTTGGTGGGTTATGATGGAATAAATGTGATTTTTGAGTGATGCTAAAATGTGAAACTAGTAATGTGAAGAGTAATCGTTTGGTGTTTTGGTACGTAATATAGAATGAATGTCCACATACTGACTTTTAATTGACATTTCTATACATTCACTCATCATATAGATATTTTCTTGTTTTAATTGAATTTTTTCTTTTAAATATTCTACATCTTTATATAGAAAAAAGGAGAAATCAGAAATCTGTCTCTGGCTAAAGTTAAATTCTGCTAAATTCTAGCAATGCTTTTCTGAAACTTACTACCAAAGAAATTGCATGGCCGTAATTATGGTGAAAATCAACCTTCTGTCAATTTTAGAGATTAATTTATACGTCTTCTGACCTTCACCAACTTCAATTTTTTTTTTTTTTATCTTATCTCGTGACTGAATAACCGCACAGAACAACGTCCCTGAACAGCTCACCTTTCTGTGTACTATAAAATGAAGAGACCTGAGAAACACTTGATGTGTGAAAACCAGAAAGAACCCAGAGGTATCGAGGGGGCCAACTTTCTTTTTTTTTTTTTTTTTCCTTTTTTTTTAAAACTTTGACTGAATGTCAGCCGTGTTTTGCAGCAGCTTCTAGTTCCCATGGCAACATTAACTCCTCCTCTGTCCAGTTTAAGTGCTGTGGAGTTCACGGTCCAAATGACTGGAAGGAGAAAGCGCCGCTGTCCTGCTGCATCAAGGATCCCTGCGACATCGCTGACCAGCCCAACTGGCAGGAGGTGATTCACTGCATGACTCACTAACATGAGCAGATCCTGTAGCAGGTCAGGAGATCAGTCTGAAACGTCTTCCTTACATCTTATGATTCTCACCAAATGCTCTGAAAAGTTGGAAGAGAGTTTTGCTGAACATACATTTGAGACGAGGACAATACTGGCGAGGCCCAGCTCCAGTTTACCACGGTTTGTTTTTTAAAAGATTTTAAAGATCGTTATTTAACACAGCGACACAGAGATGGTGATTAGAGAAACCAAGCAGGTTAGGAGAAACATGAGAGTAGTCAGTAAAGAAACCACATTGCTATTATTAATGCACAACGGCTTAAAAAAGTGGTCATACTGTTTGATTTTTTATTTTATTTTATTTTATTTTTTTTTACAAATAGAGACAGATGATTGGCTGTGGCAAGCAAAAAGAGAACATACAAATCCACAAAATCATTTTCAGATGTTTAATTGCCAAACATTTTTGTCTCTCTTTTTTTTTTGCTTCATCATGAGGTTTTGCTCTGTGTTGGTTTTTCCACACAATAAACTCCTCTGACGTTTGTTGATGAAATGAGACAAAGGCAAAAGTTCAGGAGGTCTTCATGCTTTTTGTAAAGCATAAAGAGGGTAGTTCTGATTGACAGGTTAGGGTATTTTGGTCCAAATACCAAAATTTGGACTAAAATTTGGTATCCATTTCAAAATTTGGATACCAAATTTGGAATCCAATTGGTACCAATTGGTACCGCCAGCTTTATTGAGCTGCCAGGCTCTTTACTGAGCTGCCAGGCAGGAGGGAATGGATAATTAGTTTAAAGCTGCT
The DNA here is from genome assembly GCA_903067055.1 of Poeciliopsis paucimaculata. Lineage (NCBI taxonomy): Eukaryota > Metazoa > Chordata > Actinopteri > Cyprinodontiformes > Poeciliidae > Poeciliopsis > Poeciliopsis paucimaculata. Next base: position 1,785 of record CAEGAD010032243.1, on the reverse strand, counting down.
TTTTGAATTTGGTCTTTTTTTTTTCTGTATCTGCGATGTGAAAAATGTGTTTATTATCTGAAACTCTTTAACATTTTAACAAAAATCAAAAACACAAAAGCCTGTAACCTTTCAGTTCTGTATTTGGATGTGTACGTAGCAGGATGAAAGTCACAACAGAAGTTAATAAAGCAAGTGAGCTGCAGTGTTCGAATCAGGAACTGTGTTCACTAAAATATCCCTGCAGACAAAAATGGAAAAAAGAGAGAAAACTTGAAACCTGTAGGAGCTTAAAACCTGATCTAAGAGCATATAGGGAAAAAAAATCAACTTTGTTTTGTGTATCTAGTGACTTTGTGTAGCTTTCAGAGGCAGCTCCCTCCATTTCACTGGTAAAGCAGGAATAAAGCCTCCTGTGTGTTTGGACCTGCAGGGCTGCCTGGTGAAACTCAGGAACTGGTTTGCTTCAAACTACCTCAGCACTGCATCAGGAGTCGTCACCATGTTCATAATTCAGGTACAGTTCATTCAGCGTCCCCGTTTCCATAATCATGCTTAGTCTTTATGAAAGCACATAGAAGTGTATCGATACCAGCGTCCAGAACTGGTCCTGTTTGTAACTGCGAAAACCACATGGACTAATCAAATCGCAAAATATCCGCATCCCCGTCGGATGCTTTGAACGTAGCAACTTCAGTGTGTACGAATGGGGTTGTTATGGTAACCCGATATGTGCAGGGTGTGTTTTTCTCAAAGGGAAAGTAAACAATCAATCCCAACTGTCCACATGCAACCTACAATGTGCAGAAACTCTACAACAACCCTTAACATATCTATGAAGAAATGCAAATTTATGTTTCTCAGCCTCCACTCGATCTTAGTAAATTTCAGTCACCAGGTGTCTAAAATAACCATAGAAGTCCTTGTTTTTGGCACCAAAGTTATGATGAACATCACAGACACACCCAGGTGTTGAGTTAGAAAATCCCATTCGCTGACCTTGGTTGTCATCTTTTGCTTCCAGCTAGAGAAAAAGCAAACCTTGTATTAATTATACAGTTTAACTAGATGAATTTCTTGAAATTGATGTCAAGTCTTCATCTTATGAAATCAAACAGATTCACTGAAATGTTCAAAAATGCTCCGATGTGTGCTTTTAATGCTTTGAAATGCTGTGAGCCGTGACTGAGTGCAGCTTCATCAGCATCCTCATCGTCTTTGTTTCCAGTTCGTGTGCCTGAGCGTCTCCATCCCTCTGTTCTGCCACTTCAGGCGAAGAGGACTGGCTTACAAGTGAGAAAACACTCTGTGGACCAACTTAGGAAATCGTTCACGCCAACAAGGTCGTCTGGATCCTATTAAAGTGCTGCCTGTCACCCAGAAAAATAACACATGGGAGGGATGATAGTGTAGTTCTAATTATTTGGGTTTGAGTTTCCAGTATGGTCCATACTTCAAATGTCATCACTTTGCTGATTTAAAAAGCTCCTCTGAAATGTAGAAGCTCTTCATGCTGAAGCACAAAATCATATTCATGATATTCATAGCAAAGTCTCAGGTTTCTTTAAGGTCAGTATAATTTTTAAATCCTCTGTTCATGAACTATTACAGTATAAATCAAATGTTACTGAACAAAGCTCCCCATGACAACAATATTTTTTTCAAAAATAAAAAACTTAAAATGCACTGTTCCAAATTATTATGCATTTTCTAAACATTTTATGGATTATAAAGAACTGCCATTCTTTGAATGTGCAGCATTACGTGGTCACATGTACTAAAATCAAAAGTCATTTCAACCAAAAA
>CAEGAD010032241.1:0-11558 GCA_903067055.1 Poeciliopsis paucimaculata | reverse complement strand
TTCAGCATCTATGCACCAAAAATTTGGAACAAACTTCCAGAAAACTGTAAAACAGCTGAAACACTGAGTTCCTTCAAATCACAACTAAAAACCCACCTGTTTAGAGCTGTATTTGAAACTTAATCAATTAAAAATTTCTTGCAACAATTAGGATCTGCACAAAGTAAAACATTTAGATAAATGGATAACAAGTTATAAATTTGACGGTCTGAATTAATGTTTGATTGTTTATTCTATGTTGCATGACTTTGTGTTTTTATGTTTGTGTGATGTAAAGCATTTTGAAATGCCTTGCTGCTGAAATGTGCTATACAAATAAAATTTGATTGATTGATTGATATTTTATTATACTCGTAACAATATTTTATTATTGTTACGGTTCTCAAGTGTTTTAGATATTTTTGTACATTAAATCACCATCATGTCACTGACTGAAGATTTATATTCATAGTAGAGAGAAATGAATCAACGGGGCTGTCTGGAGTATTTTGTAAAACTATTAAAAAGTTTAGGTTATGACATTTATAAAGATGAATAAAATCTTTGGCTGATTTTTTTAAATTTTTTTTTACTTCTTGCTACAAGTTAAGTTAAAGAACAGTATGCTGTGTTTCTTCTTACTTGCACAAGGAATGGTGCAAGTTTTTAAGCAGTGTTTAAAAAGTTGAAAGATTCATTTTTTTAAAAAATCCTGATTTGATGTTTTCAGGACAGTGCTTACATAAGGGACAATGAACAGTTGATATTTAGTTGACATTTATCTATACCACTTATAAAAATAAGGACCCAGCAATTTCAAATGTTATTAGCATTTATTGTACTTAGCAATTAAAAACTTGGCAAAGCAGATGTAAATGACACATTTCTTCAGAACAAAAACCAACCCTGCAGGTCCAACACTTTTGATGCTTAACACCACAAATGTTTCATAGTCAAGGTTAGAAAAATACAGAGAATAGCTGCTTTACAGGAGTAGAACAGTGTGGAGTAAAAGTCTTATAGAAGGACACATCTGAAAGAGATTAATTGGAAAAGAGCAAGCCTAAGTAGGTATTTGACATTAAAAGGCAACACAAAGACAAAGTGAGTATAGTTGAGTGAAACAGATTGCAGAGGGTGTAAGGTGGTATGCATGTTGTTTGGTACTTCCTCAGCTGCAGATTACTCTTTCATGCTCCATTTATTAAAAATGGCAACCAGTATCCCATCTAAGAGGAAAACTATTTTAAGGTTTTGCTTCTGGTTATTCAGTTTGTTTATGCTGAGACATTTTTTTTTAATAGTTGCTGAGGCAGTTGGGTTGAGAGAAAAGCAACGATTCATTCAGCAACACTTAGGCAGGGTTTGTGCTCTTGTCTTTTTTCTGAAAATACTAAGCAGTAAAATTTAATGACTAAGTTTCTAAACTGTTGGAAAATTGTTGGTGAAGGTTTGGACTAGGACAGTTCACAAAAATCATGCTATCTTTTTATTTCAAATATGGCCACATTGAATATATGTTTATATTTAACTTTTTTCATCAATGAAGAAGCTATTAGTTTATAAATTTATGACTAAATACAAATATTTGAAAATGAGAATCTGCTGAAGTTAAAAAAACATTAAATTGTTAATTATAGCCAGCCCTTTGTCAGATTTAGGGTTTTTCTACAGGAAGAGATTTTCTCTTCAAATATCCTCATCAAACCGCCAGCTATGGGCATGGACCGCTAAAATATGAAAGCAAATTACCTTGCTGAGTTGCTATTAAGTGGATTGGTCACATAAAAATGGATGGATGTAAAAACAGCATCTTTATAATCATGCTAGTTACATTGACAGCTTGGCTGAGATGCTACACCTTGCAAAAGGGGTTGGACATGTTGCATAAAGAAAACTCAGAAAAATCTGGGTTAATCATAATGGATATTGTGATGATTTTAGTCATTATTGTAAATAAAAAATTTTCCTAGTATTGTTCAGCCCAGCCTATACTGGGAAATTTTTCTGAACCATTATACAGTTAAGATTTCATATTTCTGGGAACTGATATGACTTGACTATATGATTATTAAACAAAAACAAAATTATTTTTTTTTTTTTACCATCAGCAGGATTTTATAAAAACTACCTCAAGCATTTTTTTTTTAGGTTGCTTTTCTCATCTTACTTTTCTCAGATATCTGTACTCTGCAGCTCACACCTTACTAAAGATAATTTATTCAAATATGTAAGTAGTTTCCCACACATTGGGCCTCTGAATACAAACATGTTCTTTTACTGTGTTGAAAAGTGCATCACCTTTTCACCTGCACTTTCTTTCTTCATCTTAACCCCTCTCGTGGACTACAGCTTCCATTACAACATTCATCTCATCGTATCAAAACCTCACAGCTCTTTCCTCTCTTCTCTCTTTTCATTGATTCTCTCCACTACTCTACTTTTTGAGATGTTCACATTTTTTTCTCTCCTGCTATTCTTTTCTGTTTAGCCGTTGAGCTGACCCCATGTGTGCCCCCTTTGTATGTACTCAGCTTTGACAACCCCCATGAACCACTTTTGATGCATCAAACAGGAACTCAAGTGCTCTCTTCCTGTTTGAGAGCTTTACAAGGGGTTAGGCACTCTTTGGTAGTCGGTATGCGTTTTTATTTGGAGCAAGAATAAAAACTTTTTGAGGACAGAAGAGTGCTTTTCTCAGACCCCATGTGTGAAATATTCCATCTTTTGTTTGAATATTGAGTAAAGGAGGTTAATTTAGCTGTAGGACAACAGTAGAAGTTGAGAGCTTTCAGATTTAAGGCCAGGGACAACAATTTTTATCTTAGCTTTAGCATTATGTTTTTATGTCTTCCTAAACTTTACTGGGATTGGTTCAATCTCATCTTGTGATTAAGAGCACAAACTACTTTCATTTCTTTTATAAATTAAACTGTAGATCTGGACATTATGCTTTGCAGGAGATGATTAATGTTTTTTTATACATCTATTTTGTCAGTGCGTAGTTAATGCTGACATTAGAAAGACTTTAAAGCACCAGTAGAGCATCAAAAGCATTTTTTTTATTGTAAACTTAATCATAATTATCTTGATAATGCCTGTCAATTCCAAAAATTTGCAGTGTTTCAGCCTTTTATGCTTTTGTTTAATTTTACTTGGAAGATTTTAACTGTTTGTGGTTTTGACTGAAAGAGACTTGAGATTTGTGCCTGCTATTGTTTTTATTTCACAGGTGACTTTGAAATGGTTTAATGGTTAAAACAGTGAATGTTTTAACCATTAAATATCTGTTAATCACTTTCTCAGACTTTCAATTGATTTTATTTCTAGGTTGGAGTGAAACAGCTGTTTAATAATTAGATGCATTATTTCAAATGCAAGAAAATCCAAACTCTGTGTTGGCAAAATTCCCTTGAAAGTTTGTTGCAGTTGCAGCTTTCTTTGAACTTTGCAGTGGCTTTAGGAGTTATAAAGTATAGCTGCTGTGACAGTCATTGGTTATAGTCGTATTGCTAAAAAATGCAGATTTTCATTTTTGCCTTTCTCCCAAACTCATGGCTGAATAAGACATCGATTCACATTGCTCCAGCAGCAATGACCCACTCAGCTTCAGTGGATATAATTTACATAAACAATATTGTTTTAAATGACACTGTAGGACTTTATGTGCATATAAATCTTTTATTAGTCCTGACACATTTCTGACCAATAAAACATGTTATAGTAGGCGACATGTTAATGTTTAAAATGATGCATTTTTAACCTTGATCAATTCTTTATTATAGAATTAACTCATTAAAAACACGAATCAAACAGAGTTTATTTTAAATTTGTAGCAGAACATTAGCAGAACTAATTTTATGGAGAAAAAGCCTTCATGATGCAATGGCGTCTTGCAGCTTCGTCTCGATATGCCATTGTTTGTTAGCAGGAATGTTTAGCTTCTTAAACATCAGAGAGCAGTTAGTAACTGTATTTTAAGATGGAACAAATGCCAAAGCAAAAATGACAAACACAGAGCTAACACAAGGTGCAGTTCAATGTTATAGGATAAGATCTTAAAACTAATTGATCCCACAAACATTTCCATTGTTTAATTCCTTCGTCTAGTTACAAGAGTTTTAATGCAATTTCACTAAAACTGCTACTTAAATTTTTTTTGTCCATTTTTTTTTCTTGTCGTGCCTTCAGTCAAATAATTTTTTTGCCTTTTCTTCTCAGCTGAGTAGAGGTTTACCTCTGGGATGTTATCGCTTGTCCTCGTTTTTTTTTTTTTATTTAGGTGGCAACCTGTCAGTGCATCCCATTAAAAATGTGTAAGAGAGAGAAAGACAGAGAGAGAGCAAGGAGATGAGGATGAGGAGCTTAGGGATGCACTGTGGAAATATTGAGAAGAGGAGAGAGAGCTAAGCTGCAGAGAGGGCATAGTGACGTCACTGAACAAACCTCACACTGATAAGGGCAACAAAAGACGTAGTGATGACAGTCGGGGTGCCTTTGGGGCGCTATTTTTAGATGCATTCAGCTCAGATTGCATTCACAGGAATTTTTTACAGTGTTTGCAAGTCATTTTTGAAAGTATCTGAAGGGCTGTATAAGTAAAAAGGTGAAAGTAAAGGTGCATCCAAGGGGGTGTGTGAAAATGTGGGCGTATGCATCCTACCTCCTGGCTTAGTGAGCACGTGTGTGCAGGTTTAAGCCACGTGTCGTCACTGCTGAGCACAGAGTTAGGAAAGAGCTGCAGAGAAGAGTTCAGTGTTCTAATGTTCAAACACGAATGAAATGAGTTTTTAATAGCTGCAGTTTTCAACTGAGATATTTATGCAAAAGAACTGAAAAACAGTAGAACAAATACCGTAAAGAAATTTAGTCGGTTTAAAAAAAGGATCAAGACAATATTAAGCATGCATAATTTAGAATGAGATTAAAATTACATCTCTTTCTGAGTGTAAGGACTGGATTTTACATATATGCAGCTTTATGTAAAATCATGACTATTGTCAATCTATAAAGTGTTTTTGCTTTACTTTTTGCTTTTGGGGTTCTGGGTCTGCAGAAGCACAACCGTATTTTGAAAGTTTTTTTTTCTCAATCACTGATTTTTATTTCTCATTATGTTTCCAATAGAGCAGGAAATTTCAAATACAAAATAAAGTAACAGTTCAATATTATTGGAGGAGTCATTGTTGTTTGTTTTTATAATCATTTTTATACTAAATTAAAAAAAATATATATTCAGGTAAGTCGTTGAAGAGAAACTTGTAATTTGTGCCCATGATGAGTGTATGTGAACTTCTGGTTGAAACTATCCCAAAGCAAAACATTCTGCAACTATAATTGTCACCATAAGCCATACATTATTTGATTACAAATTTATATTACGTACACCTTAAGAATTACAATCACGTCCTTTTGCTGAGTTTGGTTTGTCACAAAACCTTGCTTCTTGGAGCTGGGAATGATGCAAGACCTGAGTCGAATGCACTGACGGTGCAGATCAGAAAATGATTTGTTCACAAAGAGTAAGACTCTTGGCCAATAGAATATGAACCATTAAAAGTGCTAATAAATGGTTTATGTTTCTATAAATTTATTAGCACATCAGCCATATTGGATACTTAACTCAGGGGGAGGCCTTATTTTCTTGATGGGATGTTGGGAAAATCTGACTTTCATAATTTGTGTATCATTTTCACAATGGTATTTAGTGGATTGGTTAAACTAATTAGCACCTCAATGAACCTGGAAAGTTTTAACGTGATGATGGCTCTAAATAAGTAATTTGTGTAGGTATAAGAGCTTGTTTTACTTGCTTAAAAGGTTTTTATAAAGTCATAAAGAAAAATGGTTTCTTGTGAAGGATTTGACGGACTTAAAAGTTTGTCTCTGCACCTCACAGCTCAACTTCTGCCATTGTTGTTCTTTCCCCCACAGAGAGCATTATGTTTCAGATTCAATTTTCCCTGAGAGGATCTAATGAAAGAGATTACACCTTTGTCTTAAGAGCAGTGAATCTATTATATTTTCTTGCATATTCACGCTACGCTTCTGCAGTGTTTGTAGACACCATAGCAGTAACTCTCAAGACTGTTGGAAAATTTAGCTGCTTTGGTCTTCCAATATTAAGAAGACTTAATATTGGAAGATATTGTGGAAATCTGTTATCTGTGTTCATCAAAGGATCTTAATTTACCTGTTTGTTGTCTAAAATACCCAGTACAGTAACCAGGTCTTCATGACTGCAGGCCTCTTAAAGTGGTGAGAAGAGTTTAGTTTTGGCAGAATCTGAAACAGGGATTCAACCTTATTTTAGAACAGTTTTCATATGTGTGCATGTGTGTCTTTGTGCAGATGGCCTTGTTCCTGTGGGTGAGTAAACAATAATAGGTAAAAGAAACAAAGAGGCTTAGTGCACTTTACGTGCAGCGGTGATCGAGGAGACATCCATCTTTATGTCCCAAGAGGGGAGCAGTAGAAGGTGATAGAACAACTGTGATGGATGGTTACCAAACGCTCCTGCTCTGCTCTGCCCAGTGCTGAGCAAAGACCTACAGACAGTTTCAGTTCATGCACACACGACCTCTTACAATGCAACCCTGGTACTGTTAATTTGCAATTTAAAGCAAATTGTAGTTACCTGCATCTACCTTTTTTTTTCTTTTTTTTTGTTATATGTATTCACTTTTGATTATCTGACCAAATCAGTAAGTCTTCCTGGCTTCAGTTTGAGGATTTAATTGATACCAAGTTTTCAGTAAGTGTAGCTTCTTTAATTCAGATTTCTTTTATACCAGCTGTCAAAGAAAAGATTTGTCTCTTATAGTTAAATGCTTCATTGTATTCAGAATTAATCTTTACTTTAGGGCTTTTGTGGATGTTGGTTAGATTGAATGTTTCAGAAATACACAATGCACTACATAGTAGAGGCCAAAAAGAAACATACTTGTGCTATTGATGAATGTGAGAAAAGGAATATAAAATCCAATTATATCTCAATCTGAGACTTTGGTCTTACTCTTATAAACAATAAATTAGAATAAGAGTAAATCTGTACTTGTGGACTGCAAAATCTACCTTTCGTGTTGTTCCATTCTATAGTAAGTATTTCTGCAACAGGTGAAGAACTGATTTCTGTTCAAGATGTAAAAGTCAGCTAAAGTTAATCTAAAAAACTAAAACAAATAAATCTGAGCAAAACTAAATTAGATTTCAATCAAGACTAACTACAACTAAATTGAAATCAGTCCTGCCTTCAGATTCTTTCTATAATTACATAAATTTTATTGAAAGCAAAATCAGATCTGATTATTATTGTAAAATTGCATGTTTAATTTTACAGTTGGAGACATGATGCTCCATATGTTGTCCTTCCACATGGGGCATCATTGTTCTGAAATACATTCTCTGTACTTGTTTTGCTTTGCTGTGAACCGTGACCTATTGTCTCCACTAAAGAAAGTAGTACAGCTGCTATTGCTTTTGGTTTAGTCGTAGCATGACTCTTTGGCCACACTTATTAAAAGCATGTAGCATTGGCAGGGGAGGGCTTGCGTGAGTGGTAGGTGGCATGTTGATGTGAGACTGGGTAATCCACCGGCTGCTCCTCTGTCTGTGCATGGCTCTGGGCTGGGCGCATACAATGGAGCAGACCTGAAAAGCACCATAATGAAGCACAGGCTGGAAGAAAAGGCATGTCTCTTTCCATTTCTGTGAGCGAAAAGAAAAGAGCAACATAAAAGAATAAAGGACAAGAAAGAAAGATGAAAATAAGCCTCTCAAATCCAGGTTTTTGGCTGTGCTGTCTCTTTGAGTTTATCTTTTTGCCATGCATGTGTTTTATTATGGTAATGCAATGTTGGATAAAAATAGTCTGAGATGGCAGAGTAACGGTTTTCTGTGAAAAGAGGAGGGAAATTAGAGGGATTGCCACTGAGGCCTTTGAATCTCACTGATAAAGAGTAGAAATTAATTTTAAAAGGGGTTTCCTCTTAATTCTCTTAGGTTTTCTTTATATGACAAATTTCTGAGAGCCTAATAAAATAATAATGTGCTAATTGTGTCTTTTGAGTGAACTTGAAGATCTGAAGAAAACAGAGCCATCTGCTGTGTTCCTTGATCTTTATGATTCAGTTTGCTTCATGATTTTCTCTAACAACACTTTGTACAGCAAACCTTATGATTGAGACAAAAATAACTTGTTTAGTATTAGAACCAAATTTGTGGAAAACACCCTCCACTAACCCTCTGAGGTTAAATTTCACACAAGTGGACTAATTAGGTGACTTCCAAAGGTAACAGGATGTATTGGATCTTCAGGGTTATCGGGGTGAGAGTGGTAAGCAAATGTGCATGGTGTACTTTTCAAAGTGAAAAAAACATTGAAAACCTAAGTGGCAGAGTGACAAAATGTGGAAACGTTCAAGTAATGTGAACAGTTTTGAAAGAGATTGTAATTTTTCAGGCTTCAGCCAGGGATCCAGAAGTCCTTTTAACTAACCCAGATCCTCCCAGACCCACACCCACCATCTCAGTGATCCACTGATAAGTACTCTCTGAGGTGGACAGAAAAAGCCACAGCTAAAGATCAGAAGTGGGTGCTGTTTCACTTCACTGCAGAGAAGTTCAAAGCAGCTTCTCCGTCTGCGTGCTGTGATGTTAATCCGACCTCTGACTCAGGCTTGCAGGCAGAAGAGGAAGGAAAAAACAGGCTGAATTAGGAAGGAGTGAACAAAATATCAGGAGCATTTCTCTAAGTAAAGAGGTTTAATGGAGATATTAACTTTCTGCTCAGCTACATGTCACGCTGATTTAAATCCAGTTCAAGCGTCAGCAATAGCCATTTGGACACTTGCATGAATACTTACTTTAACCATATAATGTGGGATTTATTATAATGTGAGGACTGAGGTGATAGGTAGAGGTGACTGCACCGTCCTTTCCTTTCATGCCACCTGCTGGTTCCACCTGTGCCCTCTCCACATCCGTTCTTGTTGTGTTCAGAAGCTGACAACCACTTAAAATTATTCAGGCTGATTAAAGGAGCTCTCTCTTTTGTGCTTTCACCATGGACTTCTCACTTTCTGTCTGTGTGCTTGCATGCCTTCACACTTTAGAAAAAGGGAAAGCCTCTGGTATTTCTCTAAAGTGTAATTTGTGCTGTGGAGCTATAAAATATAAAGCAGTCAGTTTTACATTGTACACAATTTTCTAGAAATTAAGTATCAAAATTGTTGAACAGACTTTATTTGTGTGCATTTAAAACAAAAATTTATGACATCACGTATTTCCAAACACAGCATTCATATTTTATAGTTATGCCACTGCTCTAGTTTCCCCCATTTTTACATACACATGCAGCTTTTGACGCTTATCCATGCTCTATTTGACACACATCTATTTTGAGCCTTGTTTAGATGAGAACCAAATAAATCCAGGTTCTTCAGGCTCTCCATCACCTGCCGCCTCTCTGAAGAGGCTTTCTTGGTAGAAGTTTTTCTTTTCCTCACAACTTGAATTATTTAGTGGTGTCCATTTAGCTTAGATACTGTGTCAGCCTTTCACAGGGAACCAGGGCCAGTTTGACATGTGACATTAAGAACTTGATTACTCAGTGTTGATTCTGCACTTGAATGTAATGGACGGGAAGGGAAATTATCAGGGGAGAAGCAGATGGTCTGCGAGAAAAAGACACACTGGACTCCTTGAGATATTTAAGGTGTTCCATGTTCTTTGTTTGCAAAAAACAGTTTTATGAGTTATTTGAATGTCTGAGCTGTTTTAGCAAATTTCCATATTAGAGAGGTGTTGAAATATGAAGCACAGAAGTTTTAAAGCTCAAAGAAAGGATGGGTGACTGAAGCTTGTTAAATGGCTACCATTTCTCTAGCTGGAGCATCTCTACTGTGAATATTCTGGATATTAAATAAAGGCAAATTCGGCCACTGTGATCTTTAGCTGATATTTCTTGACATCCTTATTGATCTTTACCAATGCAAATTATAGAAAGCGTTTTTTTTCTAAGCTTGTCTTTAAGTTTATTCTTGAATTTAAATTTTTTTTTGTTATTTAAAACTACATGCTTGATGTCAAACTCCCCAAACTCTCCCAGAGAAAAAAGGTAGCTAACAACATGTGACTAAATGTCCCGTTTCATCTTTGTCACTTTTGACTTGCATTGCTCTGTAATTATTCTTTATAAGGTGTTTTTCACACCCAATGTGACCGTTAGTCTTTTGGCTTTTCACTCCTTTATTCACTTTTATACTCAGTGCCGTCAGTAACTTTACTGTTAATGACAAGCTGCTGGAATATTTAACACAAAAGTGATTTCACTACACAGATGATCAAGCAGAATGATCTTTCATTTGACCTGCAGCATTCTTAAAAACTAAATGCCATAAAGCTGCTGATTGGTTTAATGTTAGTTGTCGAGAGAATTGTCTTATTCTCTAATCCTTTTCATCCAAAGTGTAACGATCGGAGTCCCTGTGTGTCTGTTCTCCATCCCCAGGCCCTCTGATGCTCCAGGGCAAATGGCTTGTTAGACTTATCAGCACCCCTCCCCCCCCGGTGCTTCAGTCTGCCTCCCCCTTTCCTCCTCTTCGTCTTCATCCCATACTCCTTCCCTTACCCCACTCTCCCTGTCATCACAAACCGTCTGCTACTTAATCCAATTATTCCTATAAGCTGACACGCTCTGTAGCTTACCACAAACTCTGCGGGTGACGCCCCTGTTCTTCACATCCGTACAGCGACCCACAAACGCGGATGTATTGGCACAAACAACACAACTCTGTTTCCAGCAACATTGCTTTACGTTACTGCAGATATCCTAGAAAATGAAGCCAATGTTAAATCAACATTTGGTAGAAAAATCTAGAAAGATGAAAAGCATCCAGTAGGAGTTTCATCGCCATATGTTGTTGCAATTTAGTCACCCCACTATGCTGGTTTATTACTGAGACACAGGCCTCTGCTGTCATTGTCTGATTCACTGTACCCTTGAGTTGACTCCATTTATTTTAGTGTCTTTTTTTTGCAGTCTTTATTGCTTTACCAGGATCTGTATTCACATGCCTGCATCGTGATACAGGAGGCTGTGCGCCCTCAGTGAAATCTTGCTTCTTCCATCTCTGTCTTCAGTCGTTGGGAAAGAGGCGGCGCATAGCCTGAATGGGTCGGCACTTAATCAAAGTACTGTGGCTCAGTAAATTGGTTATTGTGTTTTCAAAGTGTTGCGATAAATAAACATTATTTAGAGGGCTTCTGTTTCAGCGCTGCCACTGAAACAGTTGATCGTAAGATACGCACGGATAGACTGGGCTATGCTGGTTCAGAACCAGAACTACATTGAGTTTGAGAGAACAAATTTTGTGTCCACATTCAGGGCAACATACTCCCTCTTCCTCAGATTGTGGAGGGCTGCAACATCTCCTACAATACATATTCTGATGCCACAAAGCTTTATGTTCCTGTTGAATCACTTGTCCATAATTCTCTACAGTCACCAACTAATAGCAACTGAATTGATGCCCTTAAATTAGGACTGAAAACATTGTTTTCTGCAGCTTTAATATATA
>CAEGAD010032239.1:0-25133 GCA_903067055.1 Poeciliopsis paucimaculata | reverse complement strand
CAAATTTATAACTTGTTATCCATTTATCTAAATGTTTTACTTTGTGCAGATCCTGATCTTTGATATACTTCCAGTCGTTGGATTTTAGACTGTCTATTGGCTACTTTTTACTTATCCCTTTCCCTATCACGTCACGGAATTTAAGCGCCTGTTTTCGCCGGACTATCAGCCTGCTTCCATCCTATTATATCAGCAGCGAAAGATTATAAACACACACAACGTGCCGGAAACCCGTCATTGCTGACTGACTTAATTGTCAGGTTTAAGTGACAGAAGTTGGAGAAAGAGCGATTCTCTTGGCGACTAAAAAAACAACACAAAACGTATGACCTCGTTTATTTATTTATTTATTTTACAATTCTGTTAGCTGCCGATTAAACTGAAAGTTACAACCTTGACATGATTATATGAGTTGTTCTATCGAGAAATCGATCAGAAAATCAGGTCTCTGTGGCTGCAGCACGCGCTCCCGACACAGAGCCCAAGTGCTGCGCGCGCTCCCGACACAGAGCCCAAGTGCTGCGCGCGCTCCCGCGAGCTGCGCGCGCGACGGGAAGGGAGGCGCCAAAGAGGAAGAATATTCAATTTTACAGAGTGTGTGAATGAAAACAAACCGCGACAAGTATACTCGGAACGTCGGCGTTCGTCTAATGAAACCGTGACCCAGCAGTTTATCCTCCCGGGAGACGGAACACATCGTTTCTTGCGTGGGAAAAAGTTCGGAGGTAAGAGCGCTCCTAGCTCTGTTAGCCAGATGTAGCTAACGTCGGCTTGCAGCTGAACTTTAGTCAAGTTTACTTTTCGGAAAACAAGTTGGCTGTTCTTTGTTATTGCGTCACGAAAATGTTTTATGATTGATTTATTTCAGTTACTCTCCACTGCGGTGCGGCTAAAGAAAGCTGCTCAGGTTAGGTCGCCCTACGAAGAGATGAAATGTCAGGTGTGGATGACACCAGCAGTTGTCATGGGAGCAAAGCAGGGAAGACATCTATGTTATGTTCCACATCCAATTCCACCGTCAATGTTCAGACTTTAGGCACAAATAAGTGTTACTACTTTTAGAAGGAGCTCAAAATCTTCGATGAGGCTCTTGTTCACAATAAACAGCATACTTGTTCTTCTGGAATAAGTAGGTGTGCCTAAACTGTTGCTTCATTCCAAAAAACATTGCAGATATAAAATGTATCTGCAATGCAGTTAAATCAGCAGCTAGAGAGGATATATTTACAGAAACATATTGTAAGTAGATTAAATAAGACTTACAAATGGATATGTTCTTGTGAACACTGTCCTGCACTGTTGAGGTAAATAAATCTGAGCTTTTTATTTTACAACAAAATGTCTAGAAAGGTGACTGGGTCTTCGCTGGCTTCTGTCATGATTTAAATGTAACTCCAAGCACAGAAAACCCTCACAGTCATTATTAATTCATAATGATCTCTTTGCAAAACAAATATGGAGCCGGTACTTTGTTGAAAATTAAGTACTTGAATTCAATGTATGACAGAGGCATGCTTTGAATGCCTCTGTCAAAGTATGCCTAATTTGCAAAAAGCAAATCACAAGAAAAACATCAAGACAATATGGCTGAACAACAAAGGGCAAAAAAGAAAAAAGTCACATGAGAGTAAAGTGAATCATGATTCACTTAACCAGACCAAAATAGAACTGTTCAATGTTAGCTTAACCATTTACATAAACAATATAGTGTATGCAAATTTTGTTACCATGGGAACAGTGTTGATACTTACATGTTGTGCTATAAATATTTATGGCACATTTAGATTCCCGTGTTAAAGGACGGCATGCGTTCTTTTTTACAGGGGTCTCGTACAGTATGGTAGTATGATTTACATTTGCTATGAAAGGTAATCATTTTCTGCTTCATTACCAAAAGTGAGTCACCATTCAAACCACTGGCCGCAGGTGTATAAAACCCAGCACCTGTACCGCTTCTATTAACATTTGTTAAAGATCGAGTCTCAGTCGGGGCCTCAGTGAATTCCAGCAGGCTTCCATGGAAAGTCCAGTTAAACTTCTCCACAACTGAATACTACACAGACAGCTATTACGGATGTTAGCAAAGTGAAAGCATGAGAGCTTCAGCTGTCAGAAAAGAATTTTTCCCATCTGAGTGAAGCAACTTCCTCCACATGGTGTATTCTCAAGCTGTAAACTAAACTTTTATGGCTTATGCCACTCTGTTTTCTAGTCACTCTATAAAGGCCTGATTTGTGGAGTGCACAAGTGTTCTCTGACATTGTTCTCCAACTAGAAAACTTCTGAAACCAATTGACTGCTTTGAATTTTCAATTCATTTTATTTTCACAGCACCAGTTCACAACAGGTATTGTCTCAAACTAAAAATAACTCTGAAAGATTATTTTAAAAGGGGAGGAATTACATATATATATACTAAAATGTTTTGATTTCTGCGTTTTAAAAAAATGAGATAGGAATGGGTGAAGTTTTACCAGGACACTGTGGGTACTACTAATGTGGTAAAAGTGACAATAAGAACAATTTATTACTTATTTTGGGTAAAAGTATAACTGTGACTGCATGCCACAGCAATTCAAGCTGCACAAACACAAACGCTGCTCTTAAAAAACATACATTTGTTTGTTATGCATACTTCTGTTTGGGATGCCAGTCACAAAAAGAAGTATGATACATATCACTAAACTGCACACAGTAATTACAGTTAATCATACTTTCAAATGTATTTATATTTATTGATACACCTTTGTTGAACAAACAGTGGAGAAAAATAGTTAAACTAATAACACTAACAATAAGGACAGTTTTGTTGTTTGTTTAAATATTGATTGGAATTTATTGTGTCAATGATGAATCACAATTCTTATAAGAAATTCAAGATATTAAACAATACAATAAATGGCCAACCTTATATTCAAAGTCCTTCAAAGAATTTTCTTCAGCTAGCTTTACAGTTATGCCTTGCTTTTTTATTTACCACATACAATCCAAATAAACCTCATGTCATCCAAGTATCTTCAATGAGACTTTGTTGATGGTGATTTCAATTGTGTGATTTTGATCATGTGAGCTGGTAGCAGTAGGTAAATATGTTTCCATCCATTTGTCATACAAATTTTGAGCAACGTTTTAAAATGTTGCAAAAAAGATAATGAGATTTAGATGCATTTCCCTCGACTGGTTTGGAGTGCATCAACCAGGCCGCACAAAACGTAATTTTGTCACATGTTGACTCTACGAATGACTGTAATAAACCAGGTGCAAAGGTTGGAAACCAGCATGAACTACACATCTCAGAAAAATGGAGAGACTACTCCCCTCAGAGCTGTAGGGTGTGACTTAGAAATATTTGAGAGTTAGCAGTGTATGAGAGCACACCACCACTCCCATCCCATCTTGGAGCACCTGTGGCCGGCCACTCCAGGCTGACAGTTCTCCTCTACGTACTAAAGTTTGGGACTGTGATTCGCCACTTCATAACTTATTTTGCAAATGTGTTTCCATCTTCCTTTTAACACTCTTACTCTTTTTTCGTAAAAGCCAAAAAAACACTTCAAGCAAATGTTAAAAGCTTTATTGTGAAATTAAGTAAGTTATTTTGAGTTAGTATATTTCTATTTACCTTTTCTATTGCGATACTCCAAAATGCACAGAAGGAAAACATTGATGGAAACATGGGTACTCGTGTAACGGATTTGCTCCTCCTCTTTAAAGCTCTGTGGATTTATTTCACTTTTGTTCTGTGTGTAACTTCTGTGCATCATGTGAAAACTCTCCCTCTCCCCTCAGATATGGAGGTGGACAGTGTGAGCATATGGCCACGCATGGAGCCCTTCTTACTGGGTGCCCTGCAGGTGAATGCACTGACAGCCAGTTGAATGCTTGACGTCACCCAGACACATGTAGATGTGTGAAATGACCCAGAGTGTGGTCCATTTTCAGGTGGCTCCCACCTCCAAGCTCAGCCTGCACTACCTCCGGAAGATGGCAATCTATGTCCAAACTCGGGAAGGCTGCTTTCCTGTCCTGGGCTGGTCCATGTGGCGGCACATCGCCTGTGGAAAGCTGCAGCTTCCAGAAGACCTTGCATGGCTCTACTTTGAGACATTCGACCTGCTTTTGGGTCACACTCCAGAGGAAAGGCTGGAGCGGGCAGAGTGCATGTCCCAGTGCTCCTCCAAAGGCAAGTTGGACCAGCAAAGAAGTAAGGTAAGAGGATGCTAGTGGTGGAGAGCGGTAGTACCAATTATTGTTTCTCATGTAACCCAGGGTCGATGCTGAGCCGTTGTGTCTTTGTCCCCAGTTGTCAGTGGACACACTTCAGTTCCTCCTCTTCCTCTACATCCAGCAGCTGAACCGCGTGTCTCTGCGGACGTCTCTGATTGGTGAGGAGTGGCCCAGTCACCGAGCTCGGTCCGCCTCTCCATCGGAGCGAGAGACCAAGGCCAGCTCTCAGAACAAGGTGACTGACACTAACAACAGGACCGACCCGACTGAATGTAGCATGTTTGTCGTGAAACTGGAAGCACAGGTCTTATCACCATGTCCTGGTTCTTTGATCTGTTGCTTATAGCCCTTCTTTGTTGCTGGCTTTGTTTGACAGAATTGGGACGATCAGGCTCATCTGTCGTTTGTTCAGAACCACTTGGCAGATATTTTGGAGCTGCTGGTAGAACCAGGACAGTTGTCTCAGTCGGGACAGGCCCAAAGAGACTCCCAGGTGAGTCTATGCTATCTTATTAAGAAGACTGGAAGTTGCAAAGGGACGATCAACATCATGTTAAATCCCATAAATTGGGAATGGTCGCTCATGTTCATGTGTGTTTGAAGACAGGGAAGATAAATCATTTTGACAATGTACAGCTGTTAGCTTTGCATATTGTTTGAATGATTGATTTCAGTCATACAAACAAGCACCAAGAAACCTGACCTGTTGTTTCAGGTCATCAAATAAACCCACTAAACATTATTAAGTCTTACTGATACCAAGTTTAAAGGGGCAGTATCATGTGTTTTCCTTGTACATAGTGCCATTCTTTTTCAAACAGGCATGGAAGAATTAAAGCAACAGTCAAGGTATGTTTCTGATGAGGGAATAACATTATAACATGATGTAAAGCTCAATAAAGTTGATTTTACACAATACTGCCCCTTGAAAGCCCACAGATGTTCTTGTTCATCATGTTTTCTGACCAGGTGCGTTCTAAATTTATGTGCCGTAGAAAGATTTAAAGCGTTGTAGTTACCCTCCTGTCATCAGATCTCCCTGGAAGCCGTGCAGAGTTTAGGCCTCCTCCTGGAGGGCTCGGTTGGCCATGGAAAAGGCATCCAGCCTATCCACAAGCTGTTGACCAAAGGGCCGCTCCAAACACCGTCTGGCTACTCCATCGTGAGCCGCTCCTTCCCTCTGCACAAACTCCTCTCATGTCTCCAACAAAACCTCACTCTCAACCCCTTTGGGATGACCGCCTGCCTCCGCTCTGGGAAGAAACTAGCCTGGGCCCAACAAGGTGTCACTGAGTCTTCTGCCATTCAGACTCCTTCAGTCTCCAATCTGCTTGCCTGGAAGTGTTTGACTCCCTGTCTGTTGTCTTTTCATTCCAGTGGAAGGAGCAATGAAGAGAGCCAAGATAGCCCGCAACACCCATATGGCCCCACCCGGCAGCAAGATGGTGCTGATGTCCCAGGTCATCAAACAGACTCTGGCTAAAACATCCGACAAGCTGACCGGTGCCAACATCAAGATCCACAGATGTTCTGATGCCTTCATATATCTCTTATCTCCTCTCAGGTGTGGCCAGTTTCTCTTAATGCTGGGAGCGTATTTGGCAGTGGCACTGATTTGTGTTAATGTAACGTCAGCAGTATGAGTGTTCTCCCTCTCACATTAATACTAATAACATATTTCTATTAGACCCACACTTCTGTATTAAGAATATTTTTAATTGGTCTGATATAATATTCTGAACTTAAACATTATGCTTTTGTCAGCTTTGTGCAAGAAAATCATCATTAACAGAAATAAAGTCAATTGGGAAGTAATGTATATAATGTGCAACTTGTGAACTGAGTTACTGAAATATATGAACTTTTTATTAATGTTGTACTTTATTGACAATGACTAGTTGAGGACAGCCGGAATGATGCTGCCTCAAAGCTCTCACACATTTCTAGGAACCTCTTTCACTGAAGCAGGGAGGAGTAAAATGACAAGACGCAAAAATGGTTAACAATAAATAACATCTGAGCGATGTTTCCACAGCTACACACACCTTGAGTCTTGATAGATCCTCCCTGAAAAGGCAAACATGCAGATCTGTCTGCACAAAAACTGTTGATGTGCTCCACGTTAAATTGTTCATTTGACAGAAGGATTCTAATTTTTTAAGCTAGCTTAAACTTTGTTTGAATCAAATGCAACATGGTGCATGTTGGTGCATGCATCCCACATATTACTAAGCAGAGTTTCTTTTCCTCCACTTAATAACATGCTTAAATTCAGTGGGTTGTCTGGTTCTATCTCTATTTTGAATTTAGATGTTATTTCCTAACTCAATGAGAATCGATAGAAAATTGAATTGATAAGTAAGATCTATGACTGAAACTCTGTCGGTAAGCTTGTATCATTCTCAGGGAACATGAACTCACCACGTTATGTTTTTGTTGCGTTCTTTAGATCCGTCAGTGTGGATAAATGCCGTGACAGCACAGTGGTTCTGGGTCCAGTCCAGACCAGCGTCCACATCCACAGCTGTCAGAACGTACGTGTGGTGTGTGTTGCCGGCAGGGTGGTGATCGGCGCCTCCTCGCAGGTGGGGGTCCACGCCCTGACCCCCACCTGCCCGCTGCTTTTGCCTGGAAACTCAGAGATAACCCTGGGTCCCTTCCACATTTTCTACCCCTCCCTGGAGGACCACATGGCCAGTGTGGGGCTCGCTGTGGTCCCCAATGCCTGGGACCAGCCTTTGGTTCTGGGAACTGAGGGTCTTGCCAGCCCCCCGCTCAGCTCGCCCGCCAGCTCGGACGGCACCTGCTACCGCCTGCTGCCCCCCTCCGAGTTTCACACGCTGGCTGTGCCTTTCCAGATGGAGGGCGACACATGCGAGGTACCTGGTGGTCTGCCCCCTGCCTACCAGACAGCACTGAGGGAAAAGCAGAAAAGGATACAGAACTGGCAGAAAACAGTGATGGAGGCCCGACTGAACAAGTGGGTATTAAGAAAAGCCTGGCAGCGCTCCATGCTTGGTGGATTGATTATTAAAGTACAGTATATATATATAAAAACAATAAGTTTTTTATTACATATTTGTTAAAACTGTCACTATGTTGCAATAGTATGTTATGAGACAGATGATCTGTGAAAAGATCAAGCTCCTCTGCCTTCTCCCTGTGGTCCTGCTGTCATCTACAGAAATACAAGTGGGTATTTGCTGGTTTTAATGCTGGTAATCACCCCCCTGCAAGCTCTGCTCACATCCTCCCCCTTTTTCTTGGCTACTCTACAGTTTGTTACCCACAACAGAGCTTACCATAAATGCTAAAGTGAGTTAGCATAGCCAAAAATGATGGCAGATAAACGGCTCTCCTGTAGTTTCCATTTAGCACCGTGTATACAAGATGGATTGACAACGCCAAACCCCTCCTCCTGGTTCTGCTTGGCTGTTTTTGATCATTTGTTTCTGCAGACAGCAGTAGGAGCACTGGAAGGAAGTAGAAGAGATTATCTGTCTCATATTTTACTGTGACATGGTTTTAACACATATTTAAAAAACACATTGTTCATAAACGCTGCATACTGCAACTTTAAGCTGACTGTTTACAGTGCTATGCAAAAATATTCATATCCTTTAAACATTGTCACATCACAGCCACATACCACGAACTGTGACAGACTAACTCACAGTTATCCATGGGTGTGGCAACTTTATTTAGCATTATCGGAGTAACAGGACTCCAACCTTTTCATTATGTTATTTCAAAATGTTCCTTCCATTTTATTATTCTATGCTACTTTCTCTTCATTTTGGTAAAATTTCAAAAAAAGGTGATCAATGTTGTCATGTGAAAACTTTTAAGGAGTATGAATACTTTAGCAGTGCACTGTAAACCAGGGAGTAGTTTGATGGAAAATGTCTCCCAAAGATCAATGTGGATTTGATCTTTTGGCTTCTGCACTGACTGACCCAGACAGACTAGTGAACCTGTGGCAGGGTAGGGGGGCGGATGGAGGGGAAATTCCTCAGTGGGCTCTAAAACTCTTTCTTGACGTTTTAAATCCTTTTCTCCTGGATGTTGTGTGTTTGCAGGGAGCAGAAGCAACAGTTTCAGGAGTTGGTGGAGCTAAAGTTCCACGAGTGGCTTTTGGAAACTGGACACCGACAGGAACTGGACAGCCTGATCCCAACCATAGCCAACTCTCAGAAGGATGGAGCGGCGACAGACTCCAGCAGAGTTAAAGACGCCAAACCCATCCAGACAACTGCTGCTTATTGAGCTTGTGACTCGCTGGTGCGTAGGGGCAGGTTTCTGACTTGATCCAGAACACCGCACAGGCAGACTGCATCCTGTGAGCCAAGTGACAGGTTCTGGTTCTGGTTCGGGCAGTTGCTGCGCTGCAGGATCAGGTGTGACCTGTTTTCAGGCTCAGAAAAGGCAGCTAAGTCCTCGACATGAAAGAGCAGGCAAAGGAGTAGATCGGCATGTTGCAGAGCAACAAAGCAACAGGTTGCTGTTCTTGAAACAACACTTGACAAAATGCACTGTGGAAAATATGCCAAGATTTTAATGGGCATTTAGAGAAAAATGACTATTTTTGCCTGGTCAAAGGACTGCTTAAATTAGTTAAAGTAGAACAGGAGTCAATCCACAAGAGTTGTGAGCGGGTTTTTTTGTTTGGTTTTTTTTTTTATCCAGGTGAAACCAGTTGACCAAGAAAAATTCTAAGAATCAGTTTCCTTTTCTATCACAAGGCAGTTTCATTATCTTTCCAGTACTGTACATAGTTTAAACCTTCATAAGCATCCACATTCTTTGACTACCTTCCATGGTAACTTACAAGGTAAACATGAGGCATATTGTCTGTTACTCGCCAAACTGTGAGGTTCAGTTCTTCCAGCACTTCCTGCCTTATGTCAGCACTGCAGTCTGAACAGAAGTGCAGTGCAGCATATTCCGAGAACCACCGGTAGAAACTAAAGTGAGCAGCAGTAAACCAGGACGAAGCTCTGGTGGAGTCGGGTTTCATTTATATTTGCTCCAAGAACGTGGATCTGGAATGTACTCCACAACCTGTTCATGTAAAAGGTGGAAAACCAGTCGGGTCTTGTAATCACCACTCGGTGACCAAACCCAAACGCCAGGAGCTGATTGGTATCCATCACTATGAGACTCTTGCAGTTTGATAATCCTGTGAAAATACTAGTTTCGTAGTACAAACAGAAAAATAAAAAAGAAAGATTGCCTTAATTTAAGTTTAAAAGAAGCAACAAATGTTCTTAGCACTAAGAAAATTATAAAAGAAAATATTACTTTTAATATAGATCTCTATGCAATATATTATTGATAAGTTTAATACTAGTGTGTAGGATATTGTAGTATTTATTTTGCTCTTTATAGAATTAAACTAGTCAAACAAGCAGTTTTGAGTCTGTAATTTTTAAAAGCTCGACCTGGACCCCAGGAACCTATCCATGTCTGTCAGGAACACATTAAGATGAAAGTGCTTCATATTAACTCAGATAGGTAGAAATAAACGTACTTTAAACCTTTGGAAGCCATGTTGGATTTTAATATTTGATGGGTGACAATTAGATTTTCCCCTTTGGAAATCCAACTGTTGCTTCTTCAAAATTCCCACCTTTTATTTCGAAACATACACTTTGTCACACACAATGCCAATGGGTCCGATTTGTCCTTCTTGGATTCTTTTCTAGTATTTCTTTTTGTATTTCAGTGCCACCCAGGTTCTGTGTCTGAGTTGCCCTCAGCAGGGTTGGGCTGATCTACAGCCACTTGGATAAAAGTGTTGAGATACAAAAAAGACTTGGTGTGTGGTGCTGCACTGTGATCCTCCTGGCAGCTGTTTGTCCTTTTTTTCTGTTTCAGTGTGGATGTATCCAGTTCTTACACCAGAAACAACCTGCTGGGCTGACATGTGCCAAGTAGCAAGCATGCTACAAACAATTATTTCCCATGTGTGAATATTTGTGAACATTAGGTGTTAATTATTTTTTTCATAAACCCTCCGTTAGAAGATGTATTACCTTGAAGTGTTTCTCACTAGCTTATTTGCACTCACTAGCTTCCAGCGTATTTACAGTACAGACACATTGCTCACAGAGTTCTCTGCAAAAACACTCAATCAAATATTTTTGGTCTAGCTTCTAGTTCAAACATCTTAGTTCACATGAAATGAGACAAACTATTTTACAAGTCACTTTTTAGTAAGACATGGAGCTTTTTTTTAACTCAATTCCTTAATATTGATGAAAAAGTTGTTCCATTTGCAGATTATTTTATTTATGACTAGACTTCCCCCCCCCTTGTTATAAGTGAAATAATTTGCCAGTGGAACTAGAACTTTTTCATCAACACTAAGGAATTACTTTACTGATTTGAAACAAAGCTTCTATATCTTACTGATAATTTACATCTCTTATTTCCAGTGTTCTAAGATATTTGCACTAGAAACCAGACCAAGAATACTGGGTAGGATTTAGTGTTTTGCAGTGCTGCTGCTGCTTTATGTTGATGAGGGAAGTTACTGTAAAACACTCTATGTGTTTGAAGATGTGTACATTGAAAAAAGGCCTTACCGCTGATGTCTGCTACCTAAATGTCCCTGCTGCTGTAGCTGCTCTGTAATAAGTACAGGACTGTTCATGATCAAGTTGAAAATAATAAAATGTTTGCTAGAATACAATGCCTTCTCTGCTCTGCTGCTGCCAGGTTCAGAAACCATAATGATCCTAATGCTGGCTTATTGTTCCTGGAAGTACTAACGTGGTTATTTCAGTTCTATTCAAAAATATCTTTATTTATCCCAAAGGAAAATTAAATGTTCTCATCACTCATTTCATCCATGTATGTTCAAAGTTGACGGTTGGTGATTCTGTGGGGAGGAAGGATCTCCAGTAGCAGTCAGTCTTCCTTGAACACTCCTCTGACTAAAGACACTGTTGCTGTATGACAGTCTTATGACTGTCCTGACATGCTAACAGCTCAGCATCTCAGCAGCAGAGATGATATTCCACAGTAACATTCCTGGATGGCATAATCAGTTGTTGGCATGCTCTGCTAATCCAGATCATATGGTTTTGCCACTCCTCTTTAAATTACTGCCTGGTTAAAAAGCCAAACAGAGAGATGTTGGAGTCGGGGATGTGATCCAAAATTAATGAAGGAGAATGAACTTCCTGTTCCCTTTCAGTCGATTCACTCGGTACAACACGGTAGTTATATACAAAACATTACATTCTCTCTCATTTGAGCGAGATCTATGTAAATCTACATTTCTGACAAAAATGTATTTGTAGGTATTTCTAAACTTAAAGGAGCACTGCTTTCAAGGACAAAGCTCCTCTTTGGAGCTCCAGTTTCAAATCTTCTGCTTCACAGAACATGTGACTCCCCCACTCAACTCCTTCAGAAGGTCCAGCAGCAATTAGCAAACACCTGGTGGAACTTCATGTCTGCTGAACTCAATATACGAGCTACTTCTCAGCAACAATGGTAAAAACTTTAAAGAGTTAATGGAGGAGCCATGTTGTGATGACGTCCTGCGATTTTAAAGACAGAATCCTACAGGTTCAAGTCTCAGCCTGATGATCTTTTCTGCATGTCTTCTCCCTCTCTCATTACCCACTTTAGTGTCTGACAACTCTCAAATAAAGACCAAAAGAGCCAATAAACCTTATAAAAGAAAGAAAAAGACAGACCCAATTTCAATGTATTCAATTACTAAGTAAAATTTCTTTTACGTCATATTTGATATGCAGCTCTAGAAAAAAAATTAAAGAGACCACTGGACTGAAAACCTGATGATTATTCCACCAAATATTGATGTCTGATCGCTTCCTGAGTTAAAACATTAATGTGTCTAAATGAATATTAACTTATTTTCTTTGCATTATTTGAGGTCTGAAAGCACTGCATGGTCTTTGTTATTTTGACCATTTCTTTTGTCTGCAAATAAATACATTTTTACTTGGAATTTCAGACATGTTCTCAGTAATTCATAGGATAAAAGAGCAATGTTCATTTTACTAAAACATATAGCTATAAAGAGACAAATCAGGGAAAGGGATCATTTTAAGTGGATTAAGTTTCCAGAGATGTATATTTTGCATTTCTTTAACAACAGAAGGTAATGTGTTGAAGTCGATCACAGTTCCTTTTGGGAGATATTTTGATCCCAGTCTTTATTCATGGCAGTGTTCTTCAGTAGAAATAAGTCAAAGCCCACGCTCTTGGACAAGAAGACACCCATGAATTGGATCTTGGTAGCTCTCACCCTTTTTTCTTCCAAAAAATATTTCTCTAGTCAGAGTTAGAGGGAGAAAAGAACAGGTTAATCATGGAGGGAAACCCGATATAAGAACTGCAAATATTGTTTCTTTGTTTCTATAGTTTTACTTTTAGGACCTCAGTTCTTGGAGGAACAAAGGGTTGAGGTTCATCGACCCCAAACATCCATACAATGGATCAGTTCAGCTCGCAGTTTATCCAGAGCCAATGCTTTGATAACCTTAAGAATCTGTGGCAAGACTTGAAATTCAACCTTCACAGATGTTGCAATCTGACACTGAAGTTGTAGTATTTTGGAGAGAAGAGAGGACAAAATAATCCAGCCACTGGATGTGCAAAGCTGAAAGAGACTCAGGTCTAAAGTTTTCATAATTATGTACTACTTTGTCCTGGTTTACAACATAAAATTCTACTAAAATACAACGTTTGTGTTACAATGTGAATCATTCGCACTCCCTTAGCTGCTGAGTAACATTTTGTCTAGTTGCCCCTGGACGGCATTTCTTTGTTTTATATGAAAGTCTTATTTTAACCATAATTTATGTAAAAATTAGAATGGGCCAGAATGGCTTTACGTAACCAGGGGATGGATGAATGTGGATGAATCCAAAGAGTAGAGCTGAGTTATGAGCTGGCAGGCTCTCACCATGTGTTAGTGGGCTTTGGACCCAGCCAGTGGACGTGTACCATTATGCCGTAATCCTTCCATGCTTTTCTGGAAAAACTGAATAGCACTAGAATCACTGACTCAATTTTTGGATCTCATTTTCATGACAAAGCGATTGTTCCCCTTGTACTAACACTGTTACTGTTTGTAAATGTGAGCAAGTGTTGGGGTATAAAAAGCAGAAGCTGAAAGGCCAGTCGTCACCGAGAACTCAGGGGATCCACCTGCATCATCGCTCAGCATCACCAAACAATATACCCAAAATGGGCAGGGTGAGTTAGTGTGAGGCTCAGGATGTCTGCTCCAAACTTCTCTTGGCTCTGGACTGGGAAAGAGTTTTTTTGGGGGGGATATTCCAATTATAGTTAAGTCTACAGAACCATGTCTTTTTAGGTAGACCTACATATGTTCTGGTAATCCATACTGTTTTCTAAGATGAGCCGTGCATCGGAGAAGTCTCACACACTGAATGTTTTCCTCCAGATTACCTTCTACGAGGACAAGAACTTTCAGGGTCGTCGTTATGAGTGTGACAGTGACTGCTCAGATTTCCACACATACCTGAGCCGCTGCAACTCCATCCGAGTGGAGAGTGGGGCCTGGGTGGTGTACGAGAGGCCTAACTACATGGGCTACCAATACGTCCTGACAAGAGGGGAGTACCCGGAGTACCAGCGCTGGATGGGACTCAATGACCGCCTCAGCTCCTGCAAGATAGTCCATTTTGTAAGTCAGTCTGTTCTGGACCTATACTAACTGGGTTTTTGGACCACAATGACTGCAGTGCCACTTATGCAATCAGTGCCTGCAGGGCTCAGTCAATAACCAATAAAGGATGTGTTCCCTGTGTGACCCTCAGTCTGCAGTGTCTCTCATCTAAAAATCAAAGCTGTGAGCTGACGCTGCTTGTTTATGGTTGTGCTCAAATGATATAACCTGAAATTCTGCTTGGTGGACATTTCATCTGCCCATCAAGTCTATTTTATCTTTTATTCTTACATCCCCCAACCCCTTGCTCTATTCATGCTCTATTCATTCCTTTTTCCTTCAAACACCCATCTGTGCCGCCCTCTCTCTTCATGTTCCCCTCTGCTTCCAGACCAGTGGGACCATGTACAAGATGCAGCTTTACGAGAAGGCAGACTTCGGCGGCCAGGCTGTGGAGGCCACCGAGGACTGCCCCTCGCTCCTGGAGAAGTTCCGCTGGAGAGAGGTCAACTCCTGCAAGGTCTTTGATGGCTGGTGGGTTTTCTACGAGCGTCAAAACTACACCGGACGCCAGTACTTCTTGGAGAAGGGAGAGTACCGTAAGCCTGGTGACTGGGGTGCAGTCAGTCCTTTGGTGCAATCTTTCAGGCGCTTCACAGAATGATTAAAACTTAATCTAAGCTGCTGTAAAGTGGTTATGTCATACCTCCAACAAGCTGTGGTTTCGAACTGAGGTCTTATAAATAAAACTATTAACAAAATGACTTGTCTTTAGAGTTTTCATATGAGCTGTTAAAGTCATAAATCCAAGCATGAGATTAGAAATGTTGTTGCTGTATTTGACCAGTAGTTTAAAGGTAATTGATCCCTTCTAACTTTAAGAGGCATTTTTCCCATTTCAACCTGTAACGCTGCTGTTGAAGATGTTTTAATAGCACCAGTGCATATTCTTAAGGTCTGCTGTTGGATAATATTTAACTTATGGAGGTTTGTATCTGCTGCTGAGTTATAAACTATACATCTATAGTCTAACCCAATATAAATTGCTTTTAGTGAATTTCTATCAACTCCCCACTCTGTTCCAACTAAACACCTCATTATATTTAATACCTTCCTACATTTATCGATTATTTTCTTAATGTGCACACCCCATGTCATTCTTTCATCAAACCACATCCCAATACATTTAAATTGTTTAACTCTTTCCAAATCCTGACCATATAATTGTAAGTAAATTTGTTGATCAACTCTTTTTCTTGTAAAAAAACATTATTTTAGTTTTCTCTACAGGAAGTTTTAAACCCCATTTATAAGACCATTTTTCTACAACTGAAATTGCTCCCTGAAGCTTCTTTACAATAAAGTTAAATTTCTTCCTCTTTTCCACATTACTCCATCATCAGCAAAAAGTGAAGATCCCATCCCACCCTGTACTTCTTTAAACATATCATTAACTACCACTGAAAATAACGTTTTTCTTCAATAGCTTCCAGGTCATGTGACCTATTGAATCAAAATCAGTGTGAAATTGTTTTACTAACTAGTCTGTATAGATGAGGCACACTCATTTATATTCTATTTTAATGCTTAAAAAAATAAAATAAAATGAGCAATTTTTTAGTCAATATTTAGTGTTTTTCTTCAAGCTTCAAGGTCATGTGGTCTATTGACCCTGAACTAGTGTGAAATTGCCTCAAATCAGGAGAGATGAGGCACACTAATTTTTATTCCATTTTTAGTCTTTTTTAAAAATTATTTTTAAGAAATTTTAGATAGAAAATGTAGGACTTCACTTGTATAGCTTCCAGGTGATTATAAATACACAACATGTTGGAAAACTGTTTGGTGACTGACTTATTTGTCAAGCGTAAGTGACAAAAGTTGGAGAAAGAGCGATTCTCTTGGCGTTTAAAACAACAACACAAAACAGCGTAAGAAGACCTCATTTATTTATTTATTTTACAATTTTGTTACTGCTTGTTTTTTAAACAACAGCTGCCGATTGAACTGAATGTTACAACCTTGATGTGATTATATGAGTTGTTTTACTGAGAAATCGATCAAAAGCGCCGTGAAATGGTTAGATCCTCACTGGCTGCAATGCACGCTCCCGACACAAGGTGGCAGAATTTCGTACAAGACCGTCGCTGTGATTCACTTGTCTGGTGTCTGATTTTCAAATATTTTATGTTTTATTGTGGATTTTATATGTTTTGGGAGTGCTAGTTGATGTCCTATTAAGTTTATATTTTAGGCCTATTTTTTTTTTTTTTTACAAATTTTATTTATGCTTTATCATGAAGTACAATGAGAAGGCAATGCAATAGTTATATAGTTAACAGTGTACCTTTACCATGCAAACATAATTGGGCTAGAACAAACCCAATTATACCCACATATATATACAGGCATGAAATACATTAAATGGGTCAAATCAGAGTAAACATACTGTGCTAGCAGACAGAAACAGATACATAAAAAAAATAAATAAAATAAAAAGGAGCACAGTAGAAAATATATGTAAATATCTTTCCCTCAACTCATACAAACACACACTCAAAAACAAAACAAAATAAATAAATAAATTCAGGTGCCAGGGGATACTTCTGTCAATATATCAGTCAAACTAAAGAAGGAAGATGACAGAAAAAGAGATATTGATAAAAAATAATAAACATCATAAAAATGTCTAAAGGTGAATAATCTTAGGCCTATTTGAAAATATTTTTAATATAATGCTATAGACACATTGCAGCGTGTCGTTAGGTGTGTGAGATCCTGCTCCCCAGCTGAAGGGCAAAAAACTGATAGCTTACAATGGCTACCATCAGTAGTGCAAAAAGTGGGTATGCACTATATGCAACGCATAGTAGCCCTGCACCAGAGGGGGCGCAAAAAACAATGTGGAACATTTTTTTTCTAGTCAGTGTTTTATGTACTTAAGAGCTGTTTGTGTATGAAATGATCAATAACAGAGTAACAGCACTGATTAGGCACCTCTCCCCTCCCATACAGGAAGCTTGGGCACAAGTCTTTTTTTTTTTTCTTTTAAATTTGTAGTAATGCACTAGACAACAGGGAGCTAAAGATGGTGCGGAAAGAAAAAAAACTCCGGAGCACAAAACAGAAAACGGAAGAGGGGGAGGGATAAAGATGTTGAAGAGATGAAGAAAAGCTTTTCAAAGTGGTTGAAAGACAGAAGGTAAGTAATGTCAGTGTATCAACAAGAGAGTTGTAAATATTCAGAAGAAGTGGTGGCATAATCAATGCAAACACAAATGGAGCACTAACGTTGGTTTGTTCTGGAGCAATATGGGGGGATGGTGATGTCACCGGCCAAAATTGTAACTTTTAATATCTCAAAAGTAAAGCTGCACAAACCAAAATTTTAACAGCACAAACCTGCACAAAAGGAGCACTAAGTCGCCCACTTTGGTTTGTTTTGGAGCAATATAGGGGGGGGGGGGAATGGTGTACGGAGCCCCCTAGTGGACATGGACTTTTTTTTTTCTTTTGCGTTCCCTCGCAAGACTGTACTGATCAGTTATGCGGCATAATTGAATACTGTCAGCCTTTCTTACGGTGGCCACCGTACTTTCTGATTTAATATAAGGTTGTTTGAGGTTTTTCCATGTATGTTAATAACTCTTTGTGAAATATCTGTCGCGGGGTAAGCGGCACTGAAAACGGCTCTTTAAACTATTCAGACTACGAACACAACAGAGACACAATCAAAACTGTAAGATGACTAATAACCCCGCGATAATAACTCAGAAATAGTCCAAATTAGGATGTATTTTTATTTATTTCCTACTTACGGAACGTTTCTGTTTATATCATAGGTTTGTGGTGCCTTTCTATCCTAAAGGAAAATATATAAAACTTCAGCTATTTCACAAAGAGATATTAACATTCATGAAAAAAACTCAGATAACCTTGTGTTAAAGCAGAAAGTACAGAGGCCACCGTAAGAAAGGCTCACAGTATTCAATTATGCCACATAACTTAGGGTGACCAAACGTCCGTATTTCACGTCCTGTCCCAATGTCCCCTTGGGGGCTCCGTAATGGTGAACTCTGGATAACCTCAAAAATTATTTTTAATATCTCAGAAACCAAAACTACACAAAAGAAAATTTTAACGGAACAAACCTGCACAAAAGGAGCACTAACCACTCAGACTGTTTGCTGTATTTTTTTTGACGTGGGTGGAGCGTCAGCTTCACACAGCTAAGCTAGCTGACGGTTTGTCCCCTGATGTTCGTGGGCTTAATTCACTAGCAGTGTGCAGTATGAGCGCGCGCCCATAGCGGGCTGAAGCGACGTGTTCGAACCCCAGCTCTAATGGCGGAGGAGAACGATCAGAGATTATAATAAAGAAGGTATATTATGCTTTTTGGAAAATAAAATAACTTTTACAGCGTTATTAGGCTATAAATTAGTTGTGTAAACCTGAATTGTGTGCTCGGTTTATTATTATGGCTTACTTACAAAAGTGCTCGGACGTGTTCGGACTCCCACGCAGCCGCTGGCTCCTCTCGCCCGCTCTGTCGGTTGACCGGAAGGAGCGGCTCATTAAGCCGAGAGAGAACGACCGTCTTCCGGCACATTGCTTTCAAACCAATAGGGCCACGAACACTCGCGCCCACTAGGGACAAGGGTGTACAGACAATGGACAATCGGATTAAAAACAAATATTGTTCAAAACACATAAGATTTCCTCTGCTCTTTTGAAATAGGCCTACTACTTATCTTACACTACTTACTACTTAACAAGAATTGTGTAGTTGGTGAATTTTGCAGAAATGTGAAACTTTTTTCTTTTTTTTGTTGTCATTGTTGGTAAATATATTGTAAAACAGACATTAAACACAAAAGTAAAATTCTGATTTATACTTTGTGGCAGTTTGTTACCAGAAAAAAACAAAATACGCTAATCTCTTAACACAAAATGATTTATTGTTTATAAAGGATAATATATTTTGAAATACTGTTTATCTGCTTGAATACAAGAAATTTACACTTGGTAAATTTTGTAAAAGTAAAAATCAGATGTTTACTTCGTGACACTTGGTTACCAGAAAATATGCTCACCTCTTAACATCAAATTAATAGCAAGTAATATTGTTTCTAAAACATAATCTCTTTTGAAATACTGCTTGTCTGCCTAAACACAAAAAATTTACAGTTGGTAAATTTAGCAAAATTACAAATCAGATGTTTTCATTTGTACCACTTGCTTACCAGAAAATGCGCTCATCTCTTAGCAACAAATTGACAACAAATATTGTTATTATTCAAAACACATAAGATTTCTTCTGCTCTTCTGAAATATTACTTATCTTATACTACTTATGAAGAAATGTGCAGTGGGTGAATTTTTTAGAAAAGTGAAAATGTTCTTTTTTGGTCA
Source organism: Poeciliopsis paucimaculata (assembly GCA_903067055.1). Classification (NCBI taxonomy): domain Eukaryota; kingdom Metazoa; phylum Chordata; class Actinopteri; order Cyprinodontiformes; family Poeciliidae; genus Poeciliopsis; species Poeciliopsis paucimaculata. The sequence continues at coordinate 5,821 of CAEGAD010032239.1, read as the reverse complement.
TTGGTGGTAAATATATTATCAAATAAACATGCAATGCAAAAGTAAAACAACAAATATTGTTATTGTTAGATTAGGATGGTTATTTTTTTAAAAGTTTTGTTGGCTCTATGTGAACGCAGCAGATAACGTGGCTGCATGCAGGGTTCATTTTCTTAGCCTTGAAATGAGTCCTAAAAATGTCATGGCACTGGCTTTTGGATTTCCAAACATCAGAGAGAAAGTTGACAAAACACTGAGTTTTAGATAGATTCGTGGCCACTTCATTTTCCAAGTGGCACAAGTCAAACCTAGACCAGAAAGAAGTAAATATTTCATCATATTTGGTGGGACACCCTCATCTTATGGTTCTCACGCTTGTCTGTAATTTTATTGGCAGCATATAGTCCATGTTGTTTCTGTGAGATGATTGTTGTATCTCTAGTTGATATGTCCAGTGGTAGTTGCTAAAGTAAGAATGAGCCACAGCTCAAATAAGTATAAGGAGCTAAATGTTGACCATTAAATCCAATCCCATCTGTGCACATGAACGGATACATGGATCTCATTTGTACAATGTTTTTGTGTACACACTCCCAGATATCACTTTTTCGTTTTGAAGGTTTCCGAAAGACAGCGATGAGGAAGAGGTGGGAAACAGCTTTGAGGAGGGTGGATTCACTGCAAGTGATTCATCTGTACTGTGCAGTGAGCATTTTAAAATGGAAGATTTTGACAAAACTGGTCAAATTGTCAAACTGAGAGATGATGCGATACGATAAATGTTCAACTTCGCAGTTCACCTTCGAAGAGTAGGTGGATTATTATTTATTATTATTCATTATTATTCATAAATGATTTGCATTCATAAATGTACATAATGTAAATCTTAAGGGATGGTGAGGTATGCATGTTTATGTACAGGTACTACATACAGTACTGTAAAGCCCATATTCATTGTGCTTTTTCATTTCAGCTTGAAAACTGCAGGACTACAATAATAAGTTGTTGGTTCCGGTTCTGCCACTGAACAATGTCTGTAGCCACTGCAGCAAGGAGTTTAGAAACTCTGGAAATTTGACAAGCCATCAGAGAATTCAGACATGAAAAGCCTTTCAGCTGTAGCCTGTGTGGAGGTTCAGACATTTGACATCTTTAAAGTATCACCAACACATCCACATCCACATAGGAGAAAAGCCACACACCTTTGTGTAGTGTGGAAAGGGTTTTGTTTTGTCAAGCTCTTTGAAGCAGCATCAACTTATCCACACAGGGGAGAAGCTTCATGTGTGTGGGGTACTGCAGCAAAAGTTTCAGATGGCTGGGAAATTTGAAAGTTCACCAGAGAATCAACACAGGAGATTGTTGTGTACATCAACAATGCACTGTCACTTCCGATTCCTGCTTGGGCCTGAGTAATCAACTCCTCACCAAGGAGCAGTTTGAAGTTAAGCAACTTCAGTGGTTTCTTCCCCAGAAACTGGCAATAACTCTTATACTGAATCCATGAGTTGGTGATTGCCAGGTCAAAAAAGTGGAAAACTGCACGCTTTGTCCAAGTGTGAGAAGCCATCCTGTAGAAACTCAACATTCGGTCAACCAAGTACTCAGCAATTGCCAGTGGCCTTGACACCTGGAGAAATCTTTTGTCTTTCTTGGATCATCTTCTGCGTGTGTCCTGAGGCTCAATGCCATAGGCAGAGGATGCCATAACAATTGGCTTGTTGTCCAACCATTTTATGACAGCAACTTCAGGAGGGCTTCGTCTGACAACCACCTCTAATTCACCTCTTCCTTTCTTTTTGAAGGTCTTAACCTCTATGATCCTAGAGTCCTTTGGACCCCTGTTACTCATGATCTTTCCAGTTCCTGTTAACCCTAAAAACCTGTCAAAGAACAGGTGGGTTCCTTGAGGAACAAACTCTGCCAAATGAAGAACAGCTTGTTCTCCAATGCCATTTCCTCCTGTAACTTGGAAGGTAGCCTTGCCTTTGCAGACTACAAAATCCAAGACCAGAGCAGTTGGTGCAGCCAAGACAAACACCTTCAATCCAGTTGGATGTGGTTTGCCTGGTATATACTGACGCTCTGGGCATTGACCGGTAAATGGAACCATTTGTTCATCAATGCACAATTTTCCTGTTCTAAGCAGACTCGAACATCCTTGTGTGGTACCCGAGTGGTCAATTTAATAAATAATTTGCAGGAATTGTGAACAGAGTCTCAAACAAGCTGATAAAAATTGACAATAATTTATTAAAAAGGTGAATAATTAAAAGGAGGCGCAGGCAGTCCTTGACCGAAAAGTCAATAAACAAGTCTGTGACACAGTCTTAGCTGGCCCAAGGGGGGGGGCGCGGTCCTCTACTGCTCCCGATCCGTTTGGCTTGGTCCGACCAATCCTCCAGTCCCCAGCAACCCTCAGCAGCAATCCAGCCAACCGCCTGCTCCTCAACGGCGACCAGATGGGTAGTACTCCTTGGTAACCAGTCCTCCCGTCTCTAGCCCTCCGGTTCGCCTCCGCCTTCCTGCAACCAACACCTGTAGCCGGCCCGGGTCCGTCTGCCTCTTTCTAGCCATCTTGCCGTCTATGGCTTTATCCTCCTTCCTGATCTGCACACTGCTTAATTAGATGCAGAACCCCTGTGCCGCTGCAGGGGGCGTCTCTGGGTGTATGTAGCACGTGACCTCAAAACAACCAATCAGAAACATGCAACACAACAACCCAAACATTTAACCCAAAATAATCTAGAAAAGTAAATAACTTCAAAATATAACAATCCAAAACAATATAAGAAACATAAATCTTACTCGAAAAAGGAAAACGAGGTCACATTACCACACTTGCCTTACATTGGTCAAGAGGGGCCTGATTCTCCACAAGAGATCACTTTTTTTCCCCCATCAACTGAAACATCAAGGTCATTGACGATGGTGATGGAGTTTCTAAGCTTGTAAAACCGTTTTCTGGTCATGGATTCTGCCACAATTTGAACTCTGGTATTTGAGGCTCAATACATTTGAATGTTTGGGTATCCTAAACAGCCCATGTAAATACAATTCCCAACTAATGTCTTCAGTTCTTCAGGAGTGGTATTTAAAGTTGGACTTTACACTGATTTGTGCACAGGGCCATCACTTCTGCCTGAAACATTGTATCTTCACCTTCTTCATCAGACAACTCAGTATCTGAGTCCCCATCAATAATCCGCAACAAAATTCTCTGCATCTTAGAACGACTCCCTTTCTTGTCATTTAAAGAAAATCAACAGAAAAAAAACAGGAAATAACTACAAATGTCCAGTACAGAGGACAATTTTTAAACTTTTAAGTACTATGATAAAATACTGTCAAAATACTTCATAGAATGTTTTAATATGCTGCTAAGAGACTTATTTAGAATATCCCAACAAAAATTTAAACCAAAATTTTCACAATAAAAAGTATTATGCACTTACTTTTTCTCTTCTCATAAAATGTGCTTGTACTGATGGACGCCATTTTTCTGAATGAGAAAAGGAAGGTTCAAAAGCCCCACCCCTTCACATTGAAAAGCCCTGAATGTCCTCTGTAGGTAGCAAAAGGAATTAATTCAGTAGTATGCATTGGGTGGGAGATGTTCAAGTTTAAAAATGTCCTCTACAGAGGACAAATTTGAACTACTGGTCGTCAGGAGGATATTGTAATGTCTTGTATGCTGTATTTACTATGGTGAAATTCTGGCACCCACAGCTGCTGGTACTTTACCACCAAATTAGCATAATTTCTTTTTTTTGTGCAGATTTATTTTCTGTGAACAGACCGTTAACTACAATATGATTTTCTTTCAATTTGTCTCATTATATATGACCCTGATAGATTAATGTGACTGTCTAATTCTCTGACCCCCCAAATATAGTATTAGAAGAAAAAAAAAAAAAAAAACATTTTCCTAGCTGTATTAATAGCCGAGATGGATTATAAATGTGTCTTTAGTCATGGGCATCTTGGAAGCTAGTCTAATATGCAACTGTATTGAACAAAATTACCTTCACTTACCTTATTAGTACAACAACAACAAAAAACCCCGAATTGGACATTCTTTTTTATTTTTTACAAGTTATCTGGCCTATAGCAGTAGGCCTCAGTTAGCTGTGTCAGTCATCTTGAAAAATGGTTGCCATATTGAGCTTTGCCATGGCCAGTAGTATGTCACATCAACATTGGAAAGATTGTTTAACTTATTTGCTTCACTAAGAGGACTGTAATATCTTCAAGGTCTTATGCTATCAGTAGGTCTGCTGCAATTAGTCACATACCTGAAACAAAACACATACTTTTGTATTACATTCTAACAACAACCTTGTTTCCCCTGATTACCTTCCCTGTGTATTTAAACCCACTTATGTCTCTTGTTCCCTGTCGGATCCCTGTCATGGACATGTGCAGAAGCTGGCCTGCCCACAGTGTTAGCATATGCCCAAACAAAATGCGGTGTATTCTTAAGTCCATCCTATTGTCCGGGGCATGCATGCTACATAATGTGTTCTAATTACTTGGCTCTTCCTATGGTGTTAACACTGCATAAAGAACACATCCATCTATTATCCAACACACTACTGAGGTCGCCAAATAGGCGACCCCAGTAGGGATCTCTAGCAGTCAACGGGCGAAAGGCGGGTGTGAGGATTTGGATTTTGTGGGTGTTTTTTCAGTTAATTGAGTCTTTGTGTTGTCCCGTCTACCCCTTGGTTGTCCCCAGCTGTCCCTTGTTTCCCCAATAGAGCCTTGGAACATGACGTCACGGCTGCAGATGTAGCCTGCGGTGAAGAATATGAAGGGATATGAGCGCCATATTTTGGGGTATAACCATACATCTAATTAAAGATTATATTTTTAAATAAATATTTTATGTGATTACAGTAAACAATTATATAGACATTTTGCAGTAGGCATTTAATGTAAACAAAACCAGATGAAAGAGCGCATCTTTAAACATTTAATGTGTAATTAAACAGTTCAGCGTAAACAATAAAGGTGACAAGTAAATGTTCTGAAATAGATCAAACTTTATATATTTGTTGTGTTTAACATATTTCAGGTAAGAAGTGAACATATTGTGAAATAGATCCTGTCCTAGAATCGTATGTTATTGAACATGACTTAAAATTTCAATAGAGGATAATGTGCCTCGTGTAATAACATAAATTACCACTTTTTATATCAGTTGGTCACAAGGCAGGGTGTTTATTTACAGGAGTGTTTGGTTCGGAAATTGGTGGTCCCCAAGTGAACCTCCGAGCGCTTGAGGAGGGAGCGATAGAGGACAGCTGGCCGGAATTCGCGTTCATAAGTCGGATCAACCTTGAGCTAAATGCCCATTACTCCAGAATAGAGTTTGTTTTGGTCTGTGGCCTATAAAAATAGCGGCGAGCAACTGCGTGAGAGGTAAATGTCTTACGCAGTGACTTTGGTTCCGAAGCTCTATTACCTTCCCTGTGTATTTAAACCCACTTATGCCTCTTTTTTCCTGTCAGATCCTTGACGTGTTTTTATGACTGCAATCTTGTTCTCATCCAGTGCCTAAGTTCCCTGCTTGATCGTTTACCTGTTCTGCCTTGATTTTGTGAACTTGAGAGACCTATATCAAACTAACATTTTGCACTTCAACCTGGGTCCAACGGCATTCATCCTCACCATCTCAAATACCACAATTCATGACAGCGGGGTCACCCTTGATAGGTCGCCGGTCCCTCGCAAGGCACATAAGCGATACATGTCTACAAATATGCTTGCATCACGATTGGAAAGATTGTTTCACTTATTTACTTAAAAAATAGCACTGTAATATCTTCAAGGTCTTCTG